>LGAG01000450.1:243558-256705 GCA_001278395.1 Lerema accius | reverse complement strand
CATTCCTATTCAAGTTAAAACGAGAAGTATAAACGTTGGTTCTCCATAAATAATTCATCGTGTAATTAAAGAACTTAATAAAGTTTCCCTCTTTAACGGGTGAGTTTAATGAAACTGTTTGCAATAGCAATTTATCAAATTAAGGATTGTACTTTCAATTTTTCTCACACTTTAATTTATGCCATCTTTTTGGTCTGGCTATAATAGAATTTAATTGGGTTGCTAAAGAATTTCGCGAGTTTATCTGCAAAATTTAATAAGGGTAAATTACAAGACAAGTTTCAGAATGCTGACATGAAAAAGCTTTAGCCTTTAAAAGGTATCAAATTGTTTTTACCGGTTCACTCATTTTATTTTAATTACTCAGTTAATTACTATTATGCGTGGGAAGCGTTTCGTTGGTTATCATGTGTTAAATAACGATTTCATAATTTGTTCAATATTTACTTGAAATCATAAATCATTACACGGTTTCAATAACTTATATAAACACAGAATATATATTTACAGAAGACTCTTTGATTTTGTAATTTAAATATTAAATCTAGCGGTCTAAAGCTACGTTATTTATTCTATATTTCTAAAAAAAAACCGCCTTACGTTATATGCTTACGGAATTAAATAACCTTTGTGAGACGAGTTTTAACGTCGATACAGATTATATTGACTTGATTATAACGATGAAAATAAACTATTTTTTTTACAAGTTGCAACACTAACAGTTCAGTACACCCTAACATTTATTTTTTAAAGTAAACTGGTGTTGCTTTAAATTATATCCACCTTGCATTTTGAGGGAACCAAGTAACCTTTGATCATGTATCCTGTTGAATAACGAACGAGGCTAGGAATAAAGGTGTGACGCTAACAGAATCTGTTTGAGGTCGCTGTGCTCTATAGTTTAATCCCCACGGAAATCGTGCGTATCGAAAAGATTCTTTACCCGACAGTTTAGCTAACACTTTCCTTCTAGAATTAATGATGACATCGTTTTTTATTTATTACTCGTATTCTCATTAATTTCCTACCAATAAATAGTCATGGATTAATGCTGAGTTTTACGAGTAGCACATGTCATTCAGACGCGCATTTTAATCGGTTTCGAGTCGTTTCTTGTAGTCTTACTTATAGTAGATACCAACAACGCGCGTTATGAGTGTGCTAAAAATCGCGTGTAATGACCCTAATGAGTAAGGCAAATTCTTTTTATTTCTTGCCCAGTTAACACATTTATTATCATTTTAGAGTTACACCTAAAATACGTTGTTTGTAATTTTTATTAATATTATTAAAAAATACACTCTACGATGTTCTATATTTATGTTGTATCAATTGGAATTTATAAACGTTATAACATTAGCATCCGAAGTGCCATAGCAGCGCGGCATCGTATCTGATTTTTTAATTTTCTACCGGATATTATGAAAGTCAACCATTTTATAAAAGTTCTTAGCGGTTTTTATAGCGTGTTCGTTGTACGTCGCAATATTTAATGTAATAAAGAAATATTAGGATATAACGATACAAAAACAGATAATATCGTATTCGACAAATGATCAACGTTTTGTTCGTTTTGTTTCTGTTTGTTACGGTAAAAAGAGCTTCTATTCTTGCGCTGTTTAATCTTATAATATAATTTTTTTAAACATTTCGTCTGCATAATGTAGCCGAATAATATTGTTTTTGATGGATTATTACAATTATGATTTCACCTTCATTTAGATATAGCGACGAAAAACTTTTCGATATTGTGACACTCCACGAAGTATTCATAAATAATTCCAAATTTAATCTATTACAAGTTTCAAAATCGTTCCTAACTTAAACGAATTCCATTTGACAATTTCACGGCGGGTTCTGGTTTTGAATGAACAACACGACTGCCTGCTAAACTTCTTCAATTTGTTCAATAAATCAGTAGAGCATAATGGTAAAGTAAAATAATTATATAAATTTAATGGCATTAAAATCAGTTTCAAGCTTTAAAAGTTTATGGAGCGAGCACGCACGAAAGCAGTTCGTTACCGAGTGTTTGAGTTCCGCACAATGAGCAATTAGGAGTCCTCCAACGTGAATACTGAACTCCTTTTCACGCAATTTATTCCATTAATACACAAACCTTGAAACGAAGGAGTACCTGAATATATATTTACTGTTTCTTTTATACGTAATTGTAATGTAGCCAATAAAGTTTAAATATTATAAGATATAAGTTTTTGTCGGTTTGCATTATGAAAGTAATAATTAAAAATCAAACCCAAAGCAGTTAGGCGCTACCAAATATCCAACAGGGTCATCTACAAATAGTTATCTACGTAAGCAATCTTAAATATGTGTACCTTCTAAGGAATTTTCGTTCCGAGATTCTAAAATAAATCTGCGCGGTATGCCCAGCTTGGCATATTTTTAAATCGGTAGGCCAAGAATTCCCTTTGTAGAACTTGGCTATGAATTTTTTCTTTCGTCGGAAAAGTGCCGCCAAAAAATCTTTTTCAGGTGGCATAAATGTGGTGTTTTATTCCGGGGCTCGAAAAGTGCGTGTTATGCTTTTATACGATATTGATTTAATTATATCTCGCGCTGAAGAAACTGAGGGGAACATGGGAGAATCTATTAAAAATTATCCTCTTTCTTTGTTTTCATGTTGGCTACCTTTAAAGAGTAGGTTGTTAAATATACAAATTATTTGAAAAGGACGCGTAAGTATGAAGTAGCACTATCAGTAAATGTAAATGCGAACGCTATCTATGATTCTTTTTTCACTTTTATTTGAAGAGCTAGGTAGAGATTTCGGAGCGCGCGTAAAATGCAATTCCCCTAATAAACTCCTATTACACTTCGGTATCATGACCACCGTTATGTTAACAAACATAGCAAAAAGTCTACATACAAATCCTTAGTACCTGCCTTTTATAACCTGCATTCGTAGCCATACTTAATACAACAAAATCAAGTGAAGATCTTATTGCAAACTGTCGAAAATCAAACTACTCCAACATCAATTAAGAAACTGCCTTTTTATCACCCATTTTCACGAATCGTTCTTGAAAAGTACATTTAAGAAATGAGAGTATTTAAGACTTAAGACAAATTTGAAAATGGGCGTCGTAGATAAATTTGAATAAGGAGTATAATAAGTACTGTTTAGCATTGTTGTCGAGTTCCGACTAGAGATTACTAGCAGTTGGTTGTAAACTCAGAATCTCTCGCGGTCGGGCTTGCAACATGCAACAACTCGCTTCCCGAGCTGTAAGCTGAGATACACATCTGACACAACTTGTAATTATTCACTTCTACTACGAAAATTATTTATGCACCTTTCAAGCAAATTACAGTGAAGTAAGGTGTGATGTAAGTTTGTTTTTAATGTATTTGTAATTACTTAACAATAGCTTTAATTGTTTTTTATACATATTTAATGCTCATTAAATCTTTTGATTGTGCCACTTTTGATTTTAAAATTATTTATTGTTTACGAATCCTGTACTTAAATTTTGGAGGAGTACACGAATAATAAAAAAATATAATTTCGCTTATTAAATGAGTTTGAGTTACATAACATCGGTATTAATAATTGTGTAACAAAAAGTTCACGTTCATTAATAATCTTATCATTTAGTTTCTTAGTTGGCACTCCACGGCGCTTTAGTTGCTGAAGTCTTTGATAATCTGTATTCATTAATGTTCTCATAAGTATACAGTTCAATCAATATTGGTGAGACAGCCCTATCGATAAATGATGAAGGCATTTCATATCAGACACCAATACTTTTCTAATGAGACACATTACCCAGCAAGAGAAAACATCTCGGGATTTTATTGCAGCGGTTGTGAACACTAAATGTGGTCGGTAACGACGTCTCTCCCGTTTCAGACATTAGGCAGAAATTAATGATGTGGCACGAAGCGACTGACAGACATGTAGGTTCACTACATCGCCTTGTCTAATAAGGTTATTGCTTGTAGACGGTGGGACTATAATGACAGCACATGGTTGTAGCAATGGACGGTTTTAGATGATAGTTTTTCTATAGAAATATAACAAATAGCTTTTTTACTTTATCTTTTAAATTTTGTATGACAGTCCTTTATAATCACGATAAAAAAAAATGGGTAGATTTTTATATAGGAGTCCATCGATATTAATAATATTAACGGCAACATCAATACGTCCCCGGAGAAGAGTTATTAAATAATAGGTAATAGAAATCGATAATAATACGAAATATACTTGTGATCTCATTGTAAGTCCTATTCATATGAATCTATTAGATTCCCTATAGACTATTCATTAGGTTGCCTCTGATTTGAGCAGTCAGAAATTGCCACAGAATTTCATTGTCTGCATGCCATTGTTAGAGCAAGCACCTTAAGGATTGTTCTGTATTCACTGCTGTGTTCATGTCTGTTTGAATAATTTTACCCACACAATTTGTATTGTTTGCGGATTGTTCAACATGGTGAATATTATTTATCACTGCAACATCTCGGTAGCTATGCTTTGAATACTAGGGAGCCTAACCGAGACAATGACAACATATTTGAGCCGAGGCCGACTGCTACGCTCGTAAAGTGAAACGTAAAATTTAGCTCATTAAAATATTTTTTTCATTTACCTTTTCTAATTGCATAGTTATTAGCTTTAGTACCTATGATTGTAAAGAAGTACTTATCGTCTTTGACAACGGTGATCAAAGTCCTTAGGGTATCTAATAAATATCTATTAATTAATAGAAACAAAGATCTCGAATAGAAGCATTCAAGTATAAACTTTCCTATCAAATATTCCCCAGAGACAATTACTATCAACTTCACTTTAGGCAACATTCGTTTTAATTAACTATTGGAAATATAATAACCAAACCGCCACAGAACTGAAAAGTGGTTAAGTTTAATGAACTTGTCCACTGAATTATGCAATCTACGAGTATACTGATGTCTATTAAAGTTAAAGTAGTATAAATTGATGTCTCATTACATGACTTGATAATATTAGTTTTGAGCGGAATTTCTGTGAGGTAGTAATTTCATTTATCGCGGGATGCAGGATGTTTTGTTCCCTGATGTGTACCACAGGATGGTGACGCTCTACGCCTTAAGAGAGTTAAAAATCCTGGGACAACATTTACCTTACCTTGAATTAGTAGTAAGTGTAGCGTAGGTAACCTAACGACTAAAGACTCATGTCGAATTAGATAGTATAAATACTTATAGTATAGTTTGTAAAGCTGCCCTAAAATTATGTAGAGGCTAATCTTAGCACAGGTCAATCCCCCTGAACAATAGATGCGGATAATATGTTAGGCCCTTTAGTTTGAAAGTTGTTGTTGGTCTTGGTACCTACAATAGAAAGGTTTTTGAGCGACCTGGCTAGCTAGAATTCTTTTTATGTTTTTCTTGCTGTAATAGGGAGCCAGAAAAATGCAAATTTATTTACTGCGTCAAACACTTTTGGTGTTATATATAACTAATAAAATATCAAGTTGCCCGTTTTTTGTGGTTTTCTCTTGTATCATAAATAGTTATAATACTATGTGTACATAATGATCAACCGCGAGAGCCTATAATACTTAAATACATAATATTTAAAGTAGCCAACCATCTGTCGCAAAGAATTGAAAAAAGATGTCCAATCCATATTTAATTTACATTTTTTATTTAGCTATATATTTTAGCATTCAGTACATATTTGAAAGCATCAGAAAATTGTGTTCTTTGTCGTGTGATTTGGTCACCTTCGCGAATACCAACTTCGGGTAATTTATTGCTTAAGCGTCGCATTACTCGAGGAAGGAACTTTTGAAGGGGAATAGCAACTACCCTTCCTACGATTGTAATTGTTTTGTTTACGGTTCCCGTCCGCATTGTTTGAGTTCACGATGGAATTAAACTTAACTGTAATTGTTAATGGCAACATTTGATGCCGGCAGGCTAATATCCTTTGTAAGGTATGTACTAATGTAATCTAGGGCGTACATGTTATTTAAACTAAGTTGTTTGACTGCCGGTAACGGCTCATGTACCTACTTGATCAATATTAAGGCCCAGTCTACGTTTTAATACCGATTAAAGTTCAACATGACGACTAAACGTAGGTTACATTTGAGATGTATGTTACGTAGTGCTGTTTCGATCCTTAACGCTACAGAATTAGAATTAGTGAAACCCACACAGCAACGTTATTAATAGTTTATGGAATTAACCGGCGTTATTACTAATGTAGTAGGTTGCGAAATTGATTCATTGAATACAAAATGTTCTAAGCGACTACCCCTGTATAATTATAACAGGGAGGTCGACGAGAGGTATTGATTGGTTTTAATCCGTAAATGGCTCAATTCTTCACTGTTCATAACTGTTTTCCTGTATGTATGTTGCCCAGAAGCCTCCACATGGCCTAGCAACTATCATCTGACCATAACAACGGGACGACGTAACGTGCCGTATTATAATTTTTTCAATGCATTAGATAAATCACAAAGAGAAAAATCAAATGCGCTAAAGGCAATATTGTTCAATGAACCACTTTATTGCCGTTAATAACAAATCTAATTAATAAAACACGGGGCTCCGCGCTGAATGCTATAAAGGCCGCAGTATTCGACATTTGCAAATAAAATGAAAAGCTATCGTAAATCAGGGGAACAGAGAAGTTCGAGTGCAGCATAATTTACTGGAATGATTAAAATAATTTTTCGGTAACCAACTTTCCGTTATGGTCGTAATAAAAGAGTCTTATATGTATGTTTGATATATAATATTAGGTATATATACATGTATGTTACAAGAAGACCAGGCAGATGTAATTCTGCAAATGACTATATCTCTTAACATCTATTTTTGGTCCATGAATACAGTAGATACTAATTGATAAAAAATCATACTTCCAAGTACATACATACGTTACATATTTAGTAGTACTTTTTTTCCTTGTGACGAATGCCAAGATTATTTCCTATTGTTATAATTGACTGGAATGAATATCCAGCTAAACGTTCTATTAAACTTTTAACGACATTCCTAACGTAATGATGTTAAGCTCGAATGTAATTTAAATCCCTTCCCTGAAAGCATCAGGAGAGCTGATTCAATTCGAAAGTTTCAATAAAGTTGTTCTTTCAGCCGGACGTTATTGCCTTCCCGCCATGAGTGTCGCAGCCATCGATAGTAGACCTTAGTGCAATCGGCCATCATTAATGGTATTTTAATTGAATTGGAGTTTATTAATTTATTACCTAAATAACGTTCGCCGTGCAGCGGCTACTGTAAGTTATTCCGCTCCATTAATTTTAGTTTCGCTCCCCTGAGCTTTCAGTTTGTTACAGCCACATTGTTTATTTATATTACTATCGACCGCACTGAGAAGGTTCTAAGATGTGCTCCTCTCTGTGTGAAGGATAGCTTAGTAACAGTTAATCTCAGAATGAAATAGAGGAAAAAAAAATTGGGTATAGCGGTGTCACGGATACGATTGTCTGTTGTACGTGAATACGTTTATTTTACAGGAAAATTGTTTT
This sequence comes from Lerema accius, assembly GCA_001278395.1. Classification (NCBI taxonomy): domain Eukaryota; kingdom Metazoa; phylum Arthropoda; class Insecta; order Lepidoptera; family Hesperiidae; genus Lerema; species Lerema accius. The sequence continues at coordinate 249,188 of LGAG01000450.1, read as the reverse complement.
TAATAAAATAAACAGTAAAATAAGTAATCTATTCTTTGATCCTTTAGTTATGTAATAGTGTAATTTAATTTGAAAGTAGACGATATATTCGAAACAAAACGTCAAACTGTATTCCCCGATTTTATCATTAGGTTTTTAGGATTGCCCCCGTATGACAGCAAATTTAAAGAGGTTTTCACGTCAAAACCAACAACCCTTTGAACAAATTATGGTATATACATTTAAAAATTAATAGAACCAGTTAAACGAGAATCAATAAGGGGTTTACCAAAGGCAATGTAAAATTAAAGGTTTCTCCACAGTTATCGAAGTGGTATCGACTTAAGCCAATTACAAATAGCTTAATGTAGTTAAGTACCTGTAATTGAATCGGGGTCGCATGGGTCAGATCGCTTCGGACGACGTAATGTGATGGGTTTTTGGTTACTTTGTCGAATTCTATATTATATTATCTAAGTTTATTGGGGATATCAATAGATAGTTTCATGAGCTACACATTTTTTTAACCTCCATTTATTAAAGGCTGTAGTAGTATTTTTCTGTGAAAACAATTATAAAATTAATTATACTAACCTTAAACTAGTTAATATTACAACATGAATATAATAATTTTACGTACTAGAGTAATATTACTCGTCATATCCACATGGTAGAGCATTCACGCCTAAAATGTGTGTAACTGTACAGTACATAATTCAGCAACAATTATACAACTTGTTGGAAAATGATACGGGCCCATGCATGTACTGCGTAACTGGAATAAAAACAGGATTATAGGTGTGTTAGAGAGAGCGCGAAAACCCACCTCTTGTGGGTACAATTTGTCACTGTCTCCGCCAATTTCCTCTTGTAACTACTTTTTTTGCGTCGCGTAAATTTAATTTAAGCTCTTTGTTGAACCAGTTTGTGTGGTTGTAGTAGTAGTGTTCTCTAACTTTTTATTTTGTCTCTTCTTTATGATTTCTCAATGGCAATATATCAGATGTTGTTGGCAGCTCACCGAGAAACGTTTTACAAATATTGTCTTTGTAGCGGTTCTTTTCGAAAATAGTTTCATGATTTCAGTCTGTATTTTGTTCATCTGTAATTTTTATCGGCGTTCTTGTGTCACGTTTATATGACAAAGTTCAAGAATACAATTACTCTACTGCTTTAAATTGTTAGTGTATAAAAAAAATATCATTTTAATAAACTAACACTAAATAGTAACTAATAAATAAAAACTAGTTTTCTTAACAAATATGACTCGTAATATCCAGTAAATTACAATACCATTTCAATCAAGAGTCCCTTAACAAAACGTATTTGTATGTGTCCAATTCGATGGTTTAACTGGTTGCCTAGTCAACCGTTATCAAGTTAGGGACCTATAAGAATGTGGGTCCGTCGTGCGTGCGTGAGAAATAGCCTCAAGTTTATTTCACGCCACTTGCCTACGCTATTCGCTGATGTCCTTTTCAAAACAAAATATGTTTTATGTAAACAATTTTCCCTAAAGTGACATGGCATTCAATCTAAATATTGAATAACAAAAACAACTGAGTACAATAGTGACTGCTTCCTCAGGGCTTTAATTATTATTATTTAATACCTTGATTCAGCTATAACCTAAACTATTAAGCTTAGGTTATAACTTAAACTATTAAGCTTAGGTTATAACCTAAACTATTAAGCTTAGGTTATAGCTGAATTTAGGTTAAGAATTGTCTAAGCTTTGTAAGTGATAAGACTAGCTTCTACATAGATATGATAGTGGCAACTAGAGTATCGAACGCTCTTTGGCCATTAGAAGCCGACATTGTATAATAACGATAATCCGAAGTATAACCCTAAAACAATTGTTAGTAAAATAAGTTATTGGAAAGTACAAAAGTTTTCGCATATTGTGACGAGATTTACGAAACCATTTTTGCCCAACTCATAACCGCGTTAGCGTCAAATTCTCTCCTCGATATTATCGTTATTACAGGGTACATGTTTTAATGATATTTCCTTTGGATAGTTTTGCCAAATGTAAACGCTATTGGGTAGTTTTCGAGTAAAACATCCATCCCAGTTCACCACTGGTTGGCATGACGCCAAACGGCGAGTTGTGGAAATGATAATAATATAAAATTTCTACTTGTAAGTTTCCTAACGTGTAACAAAAAGACAAACAATTTGTCAAAGTGCTAGGAATTTTGATCTAGGATTATTTGGACGTTTGTTACCGATTTGTTATGCGTGCGATATTCAAATTGTTCCATGCGTGTTCTGAGCGTAAATTGTGTGGTCACGTTTTGATCTAGGAACATTTTGATATATATTATGACGAGTTCGATTTGGGATTTTCATATATATTACTTATAAATAATATATTACTAATTAGATAGTTTTATATAGCAAAAAAATGAGAATTACGAAAATGAGGTGCGAATTATTCAATTTTATGACCATTTTATCTAACAACAGCACCAACGTAAATTTATTAGGTTTTCATTTATGCAGTACTAGATTTTATAAGATTAAATGGCGAAGTTGTGGGTTGGCATCGACGCCACCAACCCATTAGCGACCCACTTCAAGAAACTAACAGCACTATGACCTAACTTCCTCTATCTCACACAAGCTGTGAGACCGTGGTTAATTGAATACAACACATCCTAGTGTTACTATTCAGAAAATGTCTTTGAGTGTTAATTATAAAAAAGTACAGAAAAACAAATGAAAGACTGATTAATGTCAGTGAATATGTAAGGTATTAGATTTTACCCAATCTATATTTTTATCATCATAAAAGAATCTACGAAGTTTAAGAAAAAGGCAAAAAGATAAATGTCGCTGTCTGAATATTATACTAGCATATTTTATCATTTATTGATTTATGGATACTGTCGTTACTAACCAGAAGGTACCAAAACAAGGGTATGGACATAAAAATGAAAAATCGTATTTTACGGCGGGCCTTTTATCTAATAAACCTAATATTGGTTCGATACGCGCTCAAGAGGCGTGAAATGATGCCTCGTCTCTCCACCCGGGGGACAAACACCAGTCGATCTTGGGCCCTAGGATTTAGCCCGATGAAGCGACTCGTATGCCGCAATTGTAATGCCAAAGTTAGATTATTGATGGTCCTTATTACACTGGACGAGGGACGCTGCACTTCAAATGCATGCAATTAACGCTCGACGTGGTAAGTTCTTTTTTATTTTGAATTTTTCTTCCAAATAATATTGTTTATTGCTTTCAACTGTAACGTGATATTGTAATTAGTAGATGTCTGTTTACGATATAAATTACTTATTTATGTTGATAGTTGCTAAGAATTCGTTTATCATTTAAAACTATTTACGTAAATACGATTGTAATGTATAAAGGCTGTACACAAACAATTCGGTTGTCGTCACGTTGAAGGCATTCCTTTAAGATCTTGAAAACTATGTGTTCAACAATGGGACGGACGCGCGAGTCTACGAGTATTAAGGAATTGTTCTCTTTAGTTACAATTCTGTTTATTTTACATTCATGATATTTATTTTACAAATATAACTAGTTGGTAATGAAACGAAAATTAAATTTTTACATTAAAAAAGTGTATTTGGTATCTTTTATTGTTAAACAGCTAATTTCAAGATAAAACATTTTGGAATTTTCCTAGCCGTGGTTACATTACGTAGATTTGTTGCTACATCACTGCCTACGTCGTAGCCACTGCTACTACTTCAATTAGTCTTGTTGGGAAAAAATATGTATAACAAAACAAATTAAAAAAAAATATTATTTTGTATAGACCTTAGGATAGGCTCGGGTCACATTAAAAAGCTTAAGGACTTTGGTTTATATTTCTCCAAATATGCTTTAATAATATTACGTATAGTAACTTGTGAGAAAATAGGCCCACAACGAGCCCATAATCGAAATTCGAACAAAAGTCACTCGGACAAAAATACACTCTCGTAGCACGTGCTCGCCCTGTTGTATTAGAGTAATTAGTTTTTTGTACACGGTTTGAGTATTTGTATGTTATTTCCTCTACGTTATCGGCTCAGGAGATCATTATCATCGCGGCGTGGAAATAATTAGATTTTTTCTTCGTGGAAAGACACCCCTGGCTAATCAGTTAATGAGGCCGGCATGGAGGAGTTAACGAGCGCTTAATTATACACTGATTTATGCTGCAGACCTGGTTTTTCTAACATTTTTTTACTCGATTTGGTTTTTAAGAAAGAGCATGTTTATTGAGCGCCTATGCCCTCGAAACCTATTTTTCGGTACGTCTCTAGCTGACGCTATTAACGGGTCAGCAAAAATCTTCCTTAACAAATTTGCTAAAAGATAGAAAGCACATAGAAACAGTCGCCAAATAATACTTAACCTTGTAACCACCCAGATCACTTACATAAACAAATACGTACGAAATTAAACAAAGCATACAACATCCAGATGCACGGAGGGATCGATGAGTGGGGCTAAACTACTCACTGTGGTCGTAACTTCTGGGATCCACGGTCGTGGTCTTGACCGGGGTATCGTAATCGTAGTCGTAGTCGGGCTCTTGGGTTGTAGTCGTGGTAGTAGTAGTGGTCGTGCGGCGCCTCTTGCGCTTGCCCTGCTTCTTATTCGCACGCAACGGCGTGGTCGGGGCGATGGTCGTCAAAACGAACGGTGGTGCCGGGGCCACTAAAGACCAAGGCTACAGTGTCAAGCCGATACTTCACAATGCAACAAAGTTTATTACTACTATACTTACTGTGGTCGAAGCTGCGTGGATCCACCGTTGTGAATTTTATGGGGTCATCGTAGGGGTCTGTTGTGGTGGTGGTCGTGGTGCGACGGCGGTTACGTTGACGACGCTCCTTGTTGCGAAGGGAGGGGGTTGTCGGTCGGAGTGGTTTCCCGGAGCCACGAACTGAGGATTGCAACGCGTCGTCGCCGGGTTCAGGTTCCGCCCACGCCAATGCCACCAGGACGATCAGTAGGGCCAATATTACAGGCGAAATTCGCCCCGACTTGGCTGCAAAAGAATAAAATATTATTTATTAATTATGTATAATAGACATTATTGCAGAGGTTATTATGTTATGTATTGATTATTAGATGACTTGCAATTTTGTCTTTTTTTCATTTTTCATCTCAGAGACGACGTTTATTCGAAGTTCAGTTGGTCTAAACGTAATTAATAAAATAAGCACCTACTGTTAATTGAGGGAAAATGATCGTAAATGCGTTTCAACATAAAGTGATATCGCAAGATTATAGGTTTTATGCTGTCAACGATAAAGAAAGAAGAGAGAACCTTACTTAAAATTGTGAATAATTGCGCAATTATTTCCTCATTTCAAATCAACTGTCCTTTAAGATAAACCATATTGTTACTCAGTAGGCTGGGAAATGGCACAAATAACATGAACATTGTCTCTTAAAAAGGGTCTGGGATTCTATGGACCTTATTGTAATTGTTCCCTGCTGTTACATCTGTGTTTTACACCGCATGAGGGAGGAAAATATCCCTTTTTCCTTTTTATATTATGTTCGGGTGATATGTTCTAACTTAGCATTTATGATGCTTGTTTCAAGTTAAGCTCGGACTTAAATGTATAACAATTTAAAGGTCGTTGAATATTTTTGTTACGTTATACTAATATTCT
>LGAG01000450.1:232346-243353 GCA_001278395.1 Lerema accius | reverse complement strand
AATATTTATACTTATGTTGCAAGAGAAATATTATTAAACAAACTGAGACCATTAACTATTCTCTTCGAAATGTATAAAAGACGAATAAAATGTCTTCGTAAAATGTCAACTTACTCGTAAAAATATTCCCTTTGGTCCAAATAAATTTATATTTTATTCATCAAAGGTCGACGCGTAAGTGTTAGCCGACGTTAAATCGATAAATACTGTTTCAAGTTTCGTTGTTTGAAATGTTTTTTTTTTAGGTATGTTGTATTTAGTCAGTCACTTTAAGTTAGATAATAATGGAGTATTTTTTATTACCACCGTTTCGCTAAATTGCTATTGTTATAATTATATTGTATAGGGTTTTTCGTCATTCATAAACTCCTCTACACTATTTTCTGTAATAAAATTATTTATGTATAAACAAACCTACCATAACCGCTACTTTAGTGTCCGATTGTATGAACGACAGATATATTAACCTTTTATATAAAGACATATTCGTATTAAGATTTCACATTGGCCTAGTAAAGGAGACGAATCAAACTTTCTCAAATCAAAAACGGCTTCGAGTTGGAAGTTTGAACGACTTGAGCCGACTCATTCGCGAAATCAGTTCTCTAGAAGGATTTATTTTTTATATTGTTCGAGACTTTACCGTCGATGATTCATTTTGTTTCAACTCCTTTGTGAATATGAAAGGTTTTAACTTAACGAATCACGAGTTGTATCGTAATTTCTTCGCACGACTTGCTTAACATTGTTATATTGTTGAATTAATATTTTAAGAAATTGTTGGATTTTTAGTGAACTAATTTGGGTCTAATATAATTTTGTAGGTCATTTAAAGCTAATTTTCATTGCCAATATGACATTAACACTAGCAGTGCGAAGCAGCTGCCTATAATTACAGACGATCGATTTCATACATGAGTGTTTCAAAATAGCATTACGACAGAGGTTATTACGGTCCTTTGCAGAATTTTACAGTATCATACCTTAAGCTTTTTCCCTTTTGTGCTAGTATACACTACGAATACGTCAAACTTTGAATAAAATCAACCATAAAGTATCTTAAACATTGTTGCAATAATAGCGCGGCTTTGAAGCCACAATGCTTCCGGCTTTGCTTATAGTGTCCGTGTTCCCGCTGGCGTTACAACAGTTCATAACTGGCGACTACTTACCAGGTACACCGCCTGCTTATTCGCCGCCTATTAACATAAAAAAGGAATTCACGAAATTCTCCTGAGAGCACAGCTGAAAGCCTCCCTAGTTCCGATCAACTTCGATAACATTCCCAAGGCCCGCTCCGTTTTATTTTTCGCCTTTTAAGAGTTACAGATGGATGGCGTATAAGAAGAAATATTCGACGCGTTGGGAAATCACTCGTTAAAAAGGTCGAAGACGAATGCTCTTTTCAATAGGTAAATAGAGATATTTCTAGAACGACATAAAAGAAGTCAACAAGTAGCCGAAGTGCAAGAAACGTAATAACCGTTTCTTTGAAATATCACGTTCAACATTTCCAAGTATAATTTGTTGCGTTTGTATAGAGTGGCACATTGTACAGCAAGTATCTACCTAATAAGGTTGCATGCATATAATTCTACGAACCCATTTTTTAATGAGGGATTGTTGTGTGGATTTATAACACTGAAATGTAACAACTGAAGTGTACTCTTACGGTCCGAGTAAGCAATAATAACTTCGACGGTTATAACCTCTCATGGTGTTAGTTTGCTAGTACGAGTTGGTTGGTTAGTTAACTAAAGTTTGACACTTCAGACCCGTTCACGATACATTACTATGTCACTTAAAATGCTGCCTTAAACTTGCTTGTGTTTGAGCACATTTAAATGTTACAGAGTGTTGGGTTTGTAGAGGATTTATTTGTAATTACTTAGAACAGTTATATAGTTATGTATTTGTTAATTATATATGTCGGTGTCAATTGTATTCAGGACTAGTTAGGATTCTACACTTATCTATAGGTCTGTGCAGAGGTTTTAAGCAATACATTTTAACTTTTATGTTTAGGCAGTTCATTATTTTTCTACATGACGGTGTTCTAGGTGTTTAATTTTTATTTATCTGTGAAAAAAACTCGCCATGTAAATTATAATAACGTGTAAATATCTCTAATACATCAAATCCCTTTGAGTAGATAGACAATAGCACCAACTACTATGTCCAGTCGTAGTTCTAAATCATAATTACCCCTAATTTTTAATTGATTTGGGGTCAGCCGTTGACGAGGAGTACAATTACAAGCTCGTATCTACACTTCACAACATTTACAGACCATGTTAAGTTCGATGGATAACTTGATTGAGTAACTTTGGCAATATTGCTGCAACCAATACTAATATATAAGTCAATATCTGCAACAGGTACGATAAATGAAACCTATCCGTGACTTAGGTGACCTGGGAATCGGAACCGTATGAATATTCATCATTATCCATATGGATCACTTTGCAGTCTGAACTTCCAACTTCGTATATCCGGTACATTTTATTAGGTTATAAAGCAATTGGATATCGGTTTTTAAAGTAGATTAAAAGCTATAATTAGCAAAGTAATGGTAACTTTCACAATTATTAATTATTTATTGAACATAATTAATATGAAAAATATGAGTAAGGTGATATATTTTTTTGTAATAAGTATCTATTGTTCGAATTTTTTGGTAATTTGTTGCAATCGGAGCCGCCCAATTAACTATTAGTGGTACTTTTTAACCGTCTAGTTAAATATACCATAACTAGTTAAATACATATAAATGTTAGGATAATTACTTTTATGTCTATAAACATAAGCTCTAAAATAATTACTAACACGTAGAACACTATAATTTTTAACGACAAAGTGTAAATTTCGAGTTAATTTGGTTGTGTTAATTTGATGATATTGTCGCGAATTCCGGGTTACACCATTGACGCTTCGCTCAATGCGGAAAATCCAAACATATTTAGCAGGAACTCTACGATGTTAGTTCAGTATTCGATATACCATTTCATTTGAATGTGGCGGCAATAACTGTATTTACTTGTATCCGATGTCTTAGAAAATACCTACCTAGCTACTGAGATCCGGTACTTGAATTTAAAAAAGTAAAAAGCATTTTTAACTTTCATAAGTAAGTACGGCACGGAGATAAAAATACCTTTGTATGATTACCTAACATTTTATATTGCCATAATTTGAAATACCCTATATTTTTGATTATTACCCTTATAACTACAGATTTATTAAAAGGTTTTTACTAATTAACAAACATTAGCTTTCTGAAATAGATTAAAAAGGCCTATGTTAATACTGGCGGATTAATTTTTACTTTTGTCAACATCATCATCGTTAAAATATTTCCCGTAACGAGTTTGCATTAATTTATATTCTAATTTTGGAACCTACATTGTGTCTAGTCCAACAGGCCTAAATGTTAAACAAAATAATAGTAACATGCTGCTAGTGTTACAAAAGATGCATTAAAAGACTAAATTTTTCGTCGTAACTACTTATTTATTTGCACACCAACATCTAAGACAATTTTCTATTGAACGAGTATATCTACTCTACAAAAAGTCCATTTGAATGAAACAATATCGAGGTCACAACATTCAGTACCTATTATAGACGTGTGTGTGTCAATTACGTAGGAGAGAGATAAAACTTTGAAATTTATTTAGGATGGTGAAGTTCCGCATTATTTATGGGGACCTCCATTGACAAGTGTCATTGATGGAGGGTAAATTTTGATCAATAGTGTATGCACTGTCGTAAAGGAAGCCTCAGGTAGACGATATATCTTTTTTCAATAGAGGGTTTATCACGACCGACGTTTCACAAGGTTTCGTCGGAAAATCGTTCAGTTTTGATTAGGTATATATTTTCACGGCACAAAGACCGCTTTACCTACAGGTTATAACGATAAATAAACTGTTAAATAAATACAGGTTAAATACAGGTTCATAACTTACTCATCTATTACATGGGGAATTTCCAAATACGTGGAGAGCTAGAGTCGAGGGTTGTTTGACGTGGGATTTTTTCTGTAAAATTACTTACAGATCATCTTACTTTTAATTCATCAGACTTTGTAACACCTAACCTTATGTATGAGACTAGAGAATCCCCTCAACGCTTTTCCCCGGTCTAATTTTTATTTTATTTTTAGCATTACGATAAGTGGTGGATAAAAAGGCTAAGCAAATATCATAGGATTTTTTTTATTAGGTAGATCAAATGTCATTGTAACCATAGTCGATGAAAGGCGTAATATTTTATGAAAATAAGAATTCTACTGGAATTTCAAACATCGTTGCTATCGAATTCGAAATATTTTCTGCCGATCTATGCCGGAGTTGTGCCAATATTTGAAACGCGTAGGCATCGCGTAGCCTTGCTATCTTGTCGCTCTCTTAAATTATTCAACCCCGTATTTTCACATATTTAAAGTTTTATAGTAAAACTAGTTCTCCGCCCACGGCTTCACCCGCGTGGTAGTCGGTTATATTGCGCGACATTTTCGCGGTAAATAGTATTCTAAGTCCTTTCCCAACTTCAGTTCTATCTTCGTACCGAATTTCATCGAAATCGGTACAGTGATTTAGGCGTGAAAGCGTAGCAGACAGACAATACAATACAGACAACAGTACAATTTTTGAATATTAAAATTTGTCCTAGTGCTTGCACTTATTTATTGCAAACATTAAATTAACTTATAATGTATCTCTACATAATCTACATTCTTTAAGACAACCATAAGAAAGCAATAAAATACTTAAATAAAATATTAATTTAATTGTTATAGTTTACTGAAGTCCCTATTAATAAAATACTAGTTTATTTCCCACCTATTATTAATGGTAATGGAACATAAAAGCTATCATATTATAACAGACGCTTTACATATTTGTACCAATTCAATCGTGAAGAGGGAAATCTCTCGGCATGAGATCGAAGTATAAGGAGATATAATATTTGAAGTTGAGCGTAGTTATAATACGAAGGTGGCAGCACTGTCTCACTATTGTCTAGGTGAGGCTTCCACATCCTACGTAACAGCTTTGTAATCTCAGAACATCACCCAACCCACCATTTGCATTTTATTGGCAAAGTTTCTGGCCGCAGAATGCCTATTTTTATGGCAAACTTATTCAAATCTGCGGTGACGTCATAAATCGGGTAAAGGGTAGCCTGGCACGGCAGGCACTGAAGTTTGCGAATACGGAACGTTGCGGCGTATAATACCTCATTGAACGTCATGTTTGATTTGCTTTTATCTAGGTTGGATAATATGTTCATTGGCTTAGCTTTAGGTGTAATTTGAATGTAGTTTTCTATCGCCCCTTTTATTGTGGAGATTTATAGACATTTTCATCGCTACGTTTATATGTAAAGTGTTTTAATGACTCATAAATATGTTCCTTAGATAGCACGATAGGTACAGTACTAGGGATGACTCAAACTTAAGCTTAACCTGTGAGCCCATATCACAGTCAAACGTAATATCGTGTGAGAGTGAGTTAATTGTTTTCTTTTCTAACTTGCAAGTCGATAGAGCTCTGCTTGTATGTTATTAATAAAAGCCATAATTTTTATTCCCTAATAGCTAGGCGATATGTTTTGTCGAAGAAAGAAGAAAATGTTTGACACAATAGAAAGGAATACAGAGGGCGTCGTACGAGAAACGGAGTATATCCGAAACACCTTCCGTAAGTGTGTCTGCGAGAATGTCAATGATGTGTCGCATTGTCGTTGTCGCTCTTAAGTAGCTTCACCGTTTTAGGGTTCTGTGGGGTTTCAATCTGTGTGATACTGGTCGACTTTTTCAAGTATCGGTTAAGTATTGTATAAATAATTTGATGTAAAAGTATAAGGTAAGATTTTTGTGGTACTATTAATAGTGATTTAATTGATAGCCATTTATCACTTTAGTAGTATTCTTATGCGTAGCATTGCATGGTATTTGAATTGATATTTTTTTCCAAACAAAAATGTTATGCAATTGCTAATACCATAGTAATATGTCCTGTTATGAAAAATGATGCAGATGTATGGAACCTCGTTTCGTCATAACAAGAACACTGAAATGTGACCAGATACAAAACTGGATGTTGAGACTATTGTCTGAGCGCATGTCATTGACGCCTTTGCTTATGTTGGCTCACTCCCTCAAACGCATTGTTTACGCTCGAGTAAATTAGAATAGTTGAAAGCTGAGCTGCGCTTTGAAATTCACCTCTATTTTGTTTTTTAGTTTCAAATGCTAAAAATAGATACGTTTTTGCTAAAGCATTTTGTCCTTTCCCTGTTTCATTTCACATTTCGAATCAAAATTAGATCTATGTCATCCGATTCACATGTTTTATTAACACAACTTTTGTCTTTGATCAAACAATGAGTTGTTCTAAATTAACTTCCAATATTTTATTGCATTGAACAGCGACGCTTGGACAGGTGAAAGCAACCATAGCTATCATATGAAAAATTAAATTGGGTATAGCTATGTCATGGACAAGGCTTTTTGTTGTACCTACGTGAATATGATTATCTTACAGGTTATTTTTTGTTAATAACATATTTTATTTACGTAGATATTTACGTCATAAACAATTTCAAAATGGCGGAGCTTTCCACGCCACCACGCGCGATCACTGTTCTCGCTTATTGTAATTAATTATTTAATCCTTTAGCTATCCAGTGGTATCATTTAATTTTAGATGTAGACGATAGATTCGAAACCACAACGCCAAACTGTATCCCCCGATTTTGTTATCATTTGGTTTTTAGGATTTCCCCCGTAAGGTAACAAATTTAAAGACGTATTCACGTCAAAATAAATGGTCTTACAATATTTTACATTTTAATTTGTTCGATTGTTTTTCATTCGGAAATCGAGACAGTTCTTTTGTGTTTGAGTTAGATGGTGTGATATGTGAGGCGAAATTCTTATTCGTTTTTATTATACTTTCCTATGTTTCTACTCTGATCTGAAAGCTTTTAAGCTTAACGGGCTATGCATCTGTCCGTATCCATTACTTAGATTACTGCTGCGTCTATAAGACTATTACTAACCGAAAATAGGGATTCAAGTGCATATCTTATTATCGATTTCCAAGTTGAAATTTAAAGAGCATTGTATTTTAAAATCATTTTAAAGATTGGATAACCCAGCCGTTGAGTTGGTAGAAATTCTGCGAAGCAATTGCCCCTGAGTTGATTCCTGGATAAAGAATTCCTCTTTAAATAGATATATTTATTTATGGTCTTCCAAATTGCTTATCAGGAGAGGGAAATATGTAGGTAATGACATCTTATATTAAAATTTTTAAATTGTAGTTTATATAATTCTGAAACACATCTGCTATGGCTAAGAAGTCTAAAGATCCATTTTTAGTGATCTGGTCTTTCATCCATCCTTTGTATTAGATGGTACCCCTATCTCCAACCAATTCCCAAGACTGAGCTAAGAATAGTTACCTCATCAATAAGATTTAAAGTCGGCTTGCGAACCGCAAATAATACTTCCACCAATGGAACTACTGAATCTCCTTCGCGTCTTTTATTGTAACTCACTACTCAATAGTTCATTTCAGTTTTGATGACTTTAAAATGACTTATAAAGTTCGAATTAAAGGCGTATTCAGGCATACTAAAAGTGACGTACACCTAAATACGTACATTCTTAAAAATAATGAGATAGCTGTAAAGCTTTATTCACACTTGTCAATTTTCAGTCAAAGTCAGCTAGATGGATGATATCCATCAAATCTCAGCCACAACAAATCCATCAGCATCACCAAGCGCATAGTAAACATTAGGTGTGTTCCGCTGAGGATACTAACTGCAATTGCTGGCCGTAACTTAGTCAACTCGAATCTAGGTATATTGCAGACATATAGCGTAGCGTATCTAAAGGCAGCTAACCTTGTTTCTAACTCTCGTATTCAAGAAGCATAGAGATATAAGTTGTGACGCTTGGCTAAGCAGAATCCGCTATTTTCATTCACGCTCGTTCTGTCAACATATTATTATCTAACTTTTAAATAACACTGAAAAATTGGTTCACTATTAGCATATGGAATTTAAAAATATCTATCGAAATAAAGCATGCCCGGGCCACTTCTTTGAAAGTAAAAAGGGCTTATAAAACCAAATCTAATGACCAAATCTAATGACCTTTCCCTTTCGCGTTCATAGACAAAATCGATATTTTAACGTCATTGCTATCAGTGAAACGCATCTGAAATTATTATGTAAATCACGATCATCATGATCCAGGACATAATAGCACAAATTACGATAACTGACGCCATATATAGGAGCACCTACGATATAGGCTGTGTTGTGATATAAATGTACATACTTACCTGTGGTGCTTACTTCTGAATGATATAGGACATTTTCGAAACGTTACATTACAATATAGGTACCTAAGATATCATTAGATCAAAAAATAATATTCATTTCCAAACACTATAATAACGTGAAAGAACTGTATTTTGATGTTTCTAGGCATCTGTTCACGAAAAATAAAAATATGTTAACGCTATAGTTACGCGTCTAGTAATTTCGATTAAACAACAATCTGATAGCCAATCAATCCAATTCAATAGAATTAAGTGTGAACGCCAGCAGTTGAGTGTACTACAGTGAATCACGGAAGTGCAATACCGCAAATCGATGTCAACGTCACATGTAAGCTCAGCTGCAAGTCAATTCATTTTCGCGCGGCGCAAACAATCGGTTGAGTGACAAGCGAGTTGAAATCTGTAATTGATCTCGCCTGTGACATGAGTATTGCATTAAGGCCTTCGTACATAACGATACCGACGCAGTAGAGATACGCCAAGCCCCGTTTTCAGGTTGCTGAGGAATATCTTTTCACTTAAACTTTATCGAAGTGTTATAGGTGTTATGTTCTAACAGGTTCTATAGGTGGCTGCTAATTGCAAAGTTTCATGAATGCTATAATGCGTCACGAAACTACCTATAATGGAGCAGTTGGTTATGGTTTAATAATTAATTGTTAATACGTAACTAACATTCAATACCTACTTCGCTAATTGTCTTGTCCACTGTCCGCTGGAAAGTAGATTTAACACAACTTATCTACTGTATCTAATTATATTCTCGGCTGAAGTTCCAGACGCATTATTAATGCTTATATGTGTTACTAGACGTCGCCCGCAGCCTCGCTCGAAGAGAAGTAGTTTTAAAAATATGGGATTTATCCCAAGGGAAACTAATATTTGGGATAAAATGTATCCGGTTTCGTATTCCTGGATACAAACTATCTGTGTGCCAAGTTTCAGCTTAATCCGTTTAACGGTTAGAGCGTGAAGGAGGGACAAACATCCAAATATCCAAACATCTTTACAAACTTTCACATTTATAATATCAGTAGGATGGTGTGCAGATGAAGTGAAAGGTTAAGTTGCACATAAAATAATTCAGGAATGTTTTTATTCATCTTTTATTTATGTTAGTTTGACCTTAATATCGATTAGTTAAATGGAGTTATGCAGATATCATTTATGGAAAATACACATTATTATACTGTGATCTGCTAATGAAATCAGTGTCAGAAATATCCAAAAGCGTCATATTGACGTCCACTTGTTGACAAGAGTCAGAAAAGTAATTAATTGTAGCGGGAATAATGCGAGATTCTATTAAAATGCGTACTTAATCATTTTGACATAACAAGCATCCTACTATTCTACTATGTTCAAAGCTCTTTTTTTAAATTGTAATCATTTGTCCATCTTAAGGACTAGTGGGTAAAACGGATTAATTAATTTTACTCATTAATTTATTACTTGGCTATTTAACTTAAGGTACAATCATTTGCATAACAAAGTCAGTCAGGCCAGTTTCTTTGTAATAAGTCCCAATACTGTTTTATCGAACTATTATGTTTTATATGTTACTTTACCTACCTAAAACAGTCAAAGCTGCAACATCAATAGGGCAATTCTTACGTGGGTTTCCGCTCCATTGATTGAGCAAAACAAGCGGTCGACGAGAATGCATCGAAATCACTAAATTAGGTCCATTCAGACGTAATGGCACGCACGCAATTCATATGCATCTATGAACTTTGTTTCATCAGTAGCATACCTATGTATAAATGCTTCAATGCCTATATAACTGCTTAGTTATCTAAAGATGAATTTAAGAATTAAACACCATTATAGCAAGACGCTACATGGTTTTACCGCTCCTTTATTAGTTCTATATTTTTATTTAGGGAATTATTTTTATAAAATTCCCTAAATTATATACCTAAAAAATCTTGTGTAAAACTAATCCATGGGATTTATCGGGTATGATTGCATTGTCTGTCATATTCAAATACATTATAAGGTTGGATATTGTAATGTAATGAATTGTTAACAATAAATATTATTGTAATTGTCATATTGAAAATACGTCTACTTTCTATATACAGATCAGATAACTCCTATTTATGCCTGAGTTAGCTTTGCTCGTACATCTAATTACGGCGTACTGGCATGCACTTGAAGCAGTAATAGCCCGGTTTGCGTCGATCCTGAGTGATCGTCGAATTTAAACACATGCGTGCGTCGTGTTCGGGCGGCATAAAATTTCCGCTACTTGTTTGACCTCCTACAACCACTCCAGCAATCCGCAATGGAGTATGCTCTAGGCCTCCTCAATCATGAGGAAAGACACGGGTTTCATGTGAGCACGAGCACCAATAATGCACTAGTGATGATCCTGTTATAAAAAAGAGTTATTAGTGTGTTAAGAAATTACTCAAAAACAAAAATATGAATGATCTGTATTCCACGAATGTCTTTCAGTTTCCCATATTTGAAAAAAATACAAAGAAAATGTGTATTAGATTGATAGGAACCTGGAAACGGAGCGTAGATCGATCAAATGGTAAAATGATGGATGTCTATTTCGTACTAGTCCGTAGTGAATCTTTATTTTTCTCCATATTGCGATATGACAGTCTTATTTTTAACGAAAGGTTCTCAATTC
>LGAG01000450.1:205103-232042 GCA_001278395.1 Lerema accius | reverse complement strand
TTAATTAAATGTCCAGCAATCAGTGTAGTAAAAATGTTGGTGGTTCATTTAAATACCGAATAAAATGATAAATGTTGCTAAATGCAGGTATTTATGGTCTTCATTTTATAGATATGGTGTCAGTGAATTAGTTAATGCCAGAAAATACCCCGATCAATACATATTTCTACCTTTGATAACACTGTTATTATGCTGCATTTGTCAAAACAGAAGGTGTCTTTAATTAGTTGTCCACCACTGTATGTAGAAATTAAAAATACATATTTTTGTAGTTAATTATCTAAGTAATTTTGTGCATAATAGAAGTCTCATTCTGCAGTCGAAATGCAACCTTGCGTTATTATAATTAGGATCGATAGAATCAGTAGTATAGAGTACGATACAGCGCCATCTATTGTATTAGAAAGTAAACTATTCTTAGCGCCATCTAGAGAATATGTAGGACAACTTCATTAGAAAAGAAAGTTTGTTGCTGTGCATGAACCTATTTATTTTCAGTGTTAAACTTATGTTTAAAAATTACTTTTGTGCACTTCTTCTCCATGCAAACGTTAAGTAATCAACATTTAATATTCGTACATGTCTGCATTAATCTTAAAACGGTACCGAAAGACGAACTTTTCACGTACCTATTATTAATACATAACACTTGACTAACATGGGTTAATATAGTCGATAATGCTTAAATATTTTGTATTTCAACACAAAAAAGTTAACAAAATATTTAGAAAAGTCTTGATATTAATAACATTACCACAAACCAGTTTTTTGCTTAAACTTCACACGTTCATGTGCAGTTCCCAAAAATCACAATGCACTAAAAAAATGTCACACAAGTGAAATTCGACACGTGATTCTTTTTGCCTGTTTGCGTATGCGTGGTAGTGGTCCGTAGTGAAATCCAATTAACTCCAAACGCAGTGGGCGGCCACGCGGTATAAACAAATTCCTAGACTTTCATTCCATACAACAAAGTGTTTTGTAACATCAGTCCGAGGTATGAAAGACGTGAATGCTTATGCCACTAAAAATTCCGTGCATGAAATATTTTGTTTTAGCATATTGTAATGTTTTAACTTTTAGAATAGCCATTTAATTATCAGCTGTATGTATAGTCATCAAAATAACTATAAATTGTTTGCCCAACATTAACAATCGACGAACGATTTAGATGAAAATATAGGGCAAACAAAAAGATTGTTAGTATTGTATTCAAAACAATAATCTTTTGGACCAGATATAAAATCTTATTGAATTTTATTTCATCTGTACCGTTTTACTGATTTATGTACTTACTTCCCCGTAAAATCACTTCGAAATAAGGATTTATGCGAGGGCTTAAGTGAATTCCGAATCGTTTCGTCGTTTACAAATTAGACTTTCAAAGTTGCTATACTATTGATTTGAAGTTAAATATTGTCTGAAAGACGGTCCGTTATTAGGCAGATTTCGATCGGTCGAATACGTTTTGATGGTCTTTAAAGGGTACCCTTAAAAAGGATCAACCAAACATGTAATTAAGGTCCACTGCGTCAACTTCCCTGTGATGTGGCCTAAAAACTTTCTATACTCTGTAGGTAGGAAAGAAAGGTCTCCAGGAGGCGGCTTAATGTAGCCTCACCTGCCAGTGTCTCGTTAATGAGCCAACCTAACGTGTATTGTTAAATTATGTTAAAACGATATACCTGTACTTTATTAACAATTCAATATAAGAACACGTGTTTAAGGATCCTTCGCAGTTGATGGTTTCATTATCATCTGAAAGGCATTTCGAATTATTGAGGATAGACTTCCCGACGTTTCATTTGCCAAGCATGGCAACTATCAAATAAATCCTATACATTTTCTTCTGTAATAGGTCCAGATTATTTTAAGAGAAAACTTATAACTATCACATTATTTGTGGTTCTAATTGCGGCTACGATAAAACTCGACCAAGCTGTTTAATTTCCTGTTCTGTCGCATTGTTAGCTTAGTGTTTGTTCCTTTATTGGCTATGTTCATAACTCTGCTTAGACCTAACTTAGTAGATTGCCGTACTACGAAGGAAATTGAAACGATAAGATCTTCGTTTAAGGTAAAAGTTTTAGACTGAACTTTAAAAATATGAATATTAAAAGGCAACATAAATAGCGACATGATAACGATATTTAAGTATTCCAGACCGCGAAATGCCAATTGTAATTTGAATTCTCAAGAATTATTCTCGAAATTGGATCGAGATTTCTGAATTTCAGGGCGGTCTTTCTCAGGGCGAGGTAACCTAATTTAATGATGCGACGTCGAAATACCATCGCGTCTCGAGGCGTATCGTGATGGTTTGAGTCACGATTAGATTTGATCGGAAATATAAAATTTGTTAGAGCGTCGCCAAACAATCTGCCACGGAGATTATTCAATATAAGCTGCCTTGTGCTGTACTGTTAAAGACGATTGTGACTTTACACATCAGCATGACTCAAACATTTATTCGTACTGAGATTACGTAATTCAACCTAATTTTTATTTGTACCAAACATTCTTATTTAAGTAGCAAAAAATAATTTTAACTTAATCTTGTAAATAAATATTTTATTTGTTGTATTAGCTTTTATTACATGTACATGTAGTATAGGTATTTGTAAGATATCATTTCATATATTGTTATCGATAAACAATATTGTACGTATCCTCCTACACCGTAATCTGTTTTAAATTTGCAATAATATTGTCAATATACGAGTATATTGCATTCAACGTAGCATAAACAGAACTTCAATATCTACTTCAAGAACGAATATCTACGATACGTACGAAAGATACAGTTTTAACTAGCAAGTTGTGATCGATAAAGCGATGGTGAATAGCCGCTAAAGCTTTTGACTAACACAAAAGCGGAAGGCGACATTTCCCTTATTTTCTCTGCATGTCTCTATTTTTTCCCGGCGAACTTCCACATGGGAATGCGAGCAGTGGGTACATGGTTTTTAACTTACTAGATATTTCTCTTTTGCAGGTGAGTTCGCGTTTTAATGCAGTATTTGAGTTGTATGAGAACTATGCGCTTAGAAATTTCTATGACGTAGTACATTTTTTGCTCTTTATTTTTTTTCATCGGTTCAAAATATACATGCATAACGCCAATGCAAAGGATATTTTACTGAAATACTTGGAATAATATTTGCAAGACATTTATATCAAAATGAGTAGATTTTCGTAAAAAGATACGAGCAACAGTCTTAACTTTGATGTCTATTGTTGTAAGTAATAAAGTTTGAAATGGGTAACACAATCTGAATTCAAAAGAAGAAAAGCACTGGGTATTGTTGAATCACCTTTTATAAGAATTTGAATGCAATCAGTAAAAACGACCCGTAAATAGCAGCTGCAATGTAAGCAATGGAGGAGAACTGTAAAAAGTAGAAAACAATAAAACAAAAGAGTTTATGTTGTACTGAATATTCTTTTAACGAGGAAAGAAAATTCTTTGAATATTAACCTTGTTTTCTGAAGGATTGTTTACGATAAGAAAGTCTAAAGGAATCGAGTAAAAGATATCACAGAAAGACTAGTAAATCGGAATTTTATGCATCGTTATGATCCATAATTGACTCAATACTAGGGTTCAAATAAAATGGGGATTTTATTTTGCGTTTTGAAAGATCTATTTTATGTAAAATTTAAATTAAAGTCTACGAGCTGGTAGCAGCTTAGTATTAAGCTATACTCGTTGCTAATAGTAGGTAGAAGCTAAAAAGATTGTCGTCATTTGTTCATTCAAGTAAAGGAGATAGCATTCTCCTATTACACGCTTGCATAGAGGAGATCTTTTCTATTTTATGCTCATAGAGTTCATAAAGGTGACACGAGAATACGTTTTCCTCATTTACAAGTAAAGTAAGAACAAAGCAGCCATGAAATTGGGAGTGAAAATAAATTTACAAAGGCGGTACATGACACCGTCATGCATGCGAAGACAAAAGACGGGATGATGTTTCTCTTAACTTCGCGGCTTGCACTCCGAGCACGTATCTGCATAAACTGAAAACATCAGTAATCTGAAACTTTCCGCGTTTCGAACAGACTTGAATTAAACTTTTCCTATATAATATTGTTTGAAATTAAATTCGTGCGCCGGCAATACGTAACAAATTATACCAACTCCTTTCTTGGGTCGATATCTGGAACGCGCAGAAAACCTGCTCCGATCGCTAATTAAACGGCTTAACTCTTCGGATCTTTATTATTAGTTGTTTTTGTTTGTTCTAGTTCCAAATATAATTTTATGAAATGTTGCGAGCAGGTAAAATATTTTTGTAAGTATCTACTTTTTGTATAATCTTCGAACATCTTCCTGTATTGGAAGCTAAATTAGTGTTGCTATGAAGACAGGCGTTGCTCTGCAACATTTTTATACTGTTTTTGTTTTACTCATAAAAAGGTTTTAATTACGATATAGAAGGTAGTGTCGGAATTGTTATTCTTAAAAGGATTCGCTGTAAAAGAAAACACTTAAGCTAGATATAATCATTTATATACGTCAGATTTATTTTATATTACTTACATATGAATAACTCATCATAAAAGCTTTGCAAGTGAAACACGAAGACGAAAGGGTATACCTACTGTTAAAACGTTGCTATCATCAATAATTATGATGAGACTCATCAAGGCAGCGCGTGCCAAAAACCCTTTCGTTGAATTTATTAATTTATGTAATGTGCTAAATGTATAATGAACCTTTGTTATACCTTCCAGGGCACGAGAAGCCATTGTATTGTCTCTTTGGAAATTTCACGCCCGCATTAGAGTTCAAGTTAGATTGCAAAGTTTAAAGCGAATTTTTGAATATGTGTTTTAAAGAGCCCGTAAGATCTTTTTAATATTTATTTAAACCTTCATCTTATAATTACTAATTGAAATTCAGTACAAAATTATTTTTAGTCTACATATCTACCTAAACAATAAATACCTAAGAGTACTTTCCTTGATTACACTTTCAGTTTAAACACTATCTTTTTATCCTTAGAAACTTATTTTAATCTTCACTTACATTGGAATACACAGTACTATATAAAAATATATTAGTGACGGGGGTAGAGTAGCTTAATATGAATCGTTTACTGAAATAGACGTTAAGTTTCTGTAGTCTATACGTTGAATTAGTTTCTTGTTGGATACCACTTGAAGTTGGATCGCATCTTATTGAATTGACTGTCAAAAAACGTGACTTCGGTCCACGATACGGTCTTAGAGTAGTTACGAGTATGTCTGTTTCTTGAAAGTTTTGTTGAGGGTTTATAATTTCTATTTCTGGCGCGTGTCTAGTAAACCCTCGACGCAAAAAGGAGAGCAACTTATAGCAAAGTTTGAGGTATCTGTGGGTTTGTAGCTTCAAAATTAATGGACCGATTTTGATACGTATTTTTTGTTTAAAAGCCGACATGTCGATAAAGTTTCTTAGCTATAGTATAATTAATCCAATCAGGCTTTTGAAAGATTTAATTTAATGCAAATCCTCTTGTGTTAAGTAAGAAAATATGGTAATTAACGTTTGCCTAGTCTTTTATATAATAATAAATTCATTACAGAATTTAATAATAATAAAAACAGCAGGAATTGCTAGCCTGCTAGTTTAATAGAAACAGTACTTTACAAAGAGAGTTTTGAAAGAGTTCTAGAGTGATTTGATTTGGATTCACTTGGATTTGGATCGTATCTTATTGAATTATGG
Source organism: Lerema accius (assembly GCA_001278395.1). Lineage (NCBI taxonomy): Eukaryota > Metazoa > Arthropoda > Insecta > Lepidoptera > Hesperiidae > Lerema > Lerema accius. The sequence continues at coordinate 226,329 of LGAG01000450.1, read as the reverse complement.
TACGACTGAACGTGATGTCGTGTCGTGATCGGAGCATCGAGCGCATTGCATGCTCGATTCGCGTACGTGTACTGCAAACTTTAAACGATCCTAGGACAATTCGTTTTGCGTGCCGGACTTCAGTCGTGCGTGCAGTGTTCACGATTTATTAATTCATTTTTCAGAAGGCAACGCCTTTAGTTATGTACGAAATTATTTTTGTATACGAAGGTTTATGGTGTTGTGTGTTATGACCAGTATGACGCATTGGTTACAATCTCGTAAGGCCTTTGGGCCTAGTTTTGAATTCTAACGTAGCGAAAATTTGAAAGATGAATTAAATTTGAAATCTCTGTGTGGTTACATAATAAACACATAATTTAATAACGATGGGGTTATTCATGAACTTATTGGTATCCTTACGATTCTAATCGAACCTATTGGTTGAGAATCCGTGGTTTATGTAAGCATTTTTCTAGTTCTAGTGGGTATAGCCTAAAATTTATTAAGATTAATGATCCTTTAAAAGTATTAAATCAACCATAAATAAATTACTAGACTTAAATATAGTGTTATGTAAATAAATTTCAGACACCGTAATTTGTGATATTAATATTTTATTCACAGAAACGAGTCGTTCGAGGAATAACATTAAAACTAAGCTTGGGGAAACATTAAGTAAACTTAATATTATAAATGTGATGTTTGATAACTCGGTATAAAGTGTAGAAAAACTTAGTTTGAAATTAAATGAGATAACTAGGTAGGTATTTATATTTATAATGTCCGCTTGAGAATAATATAAAGTGTCCTTCCTTTATAATAAGTTAATCCGAGCACGTGAACCCTTTGTCTTTAATAAATAAATGTTTGCTTAAAGGGCTATTGTGATTTGAGTTTCTTTTGATGATTTTCTCTTTTATCATAATCACATTTTAACTGTGTATTATCGTGCAATAAACATTCTTATGGCTTATAAGCATAGAGTGGCATGTATTGGTTAAATAATAGTTATTTAATTTAAGTGAATTTCAATACTATAAAGTTTTATTAAAAGATAAAATGTTAATAGAGAGTAAATTCAGTTTTTTTAATAGACTAATTTTATATGTCGAAATATCGGCATAAAAGAAATAAATAAGTCGCGAGTATATTCTGATATGTAATCAAAATTATTTGTCCGTTAATCTTCATCTTAGACGATTGAGATCTTTAGCTTTTTCTTTGATAACAAAAACTTCAACGAGGCATGTTTCTTCCTTCAATTCAATATTGACATGATAACAAGGTTGTAAAAGTCTGAATAAACACTCAGTTAGGGGAGAGAAGGAAAATGAATAATCTAAGAAAATTTAATTTTACGATGGCCCTCCACCTATTCAGAGATGAGACACAATAAGTGAAAGGGTTTCTTTTCAGGCACCTCGACTCTAAAAAATTGAGGTAATGGAACGTGAATAACAATTCGGCCCTCGGGGTGGCATGAATCGGAAGGTGGGTGGGAGGATAGATTGATGGTACCCGTTTGTAGCATCTGTCGTTTAACTGAACATCGATTATAGTATACACCTAGCTGTTTCTTTGTTTGGCGAGCTACGTTTGACTCGACTCATCAGTCTCGTTGACTTGAGGGATTAATTTTGCAATATAAACGAATGACGACCTGATATTTTCCTCTGCAAAGGGACAGTTGTTTCGGAATGAGAAAAGCCATATTCTAGTTGTTGCATGCCTTTTGTCTTTCATTTTCCGTCTCTTTGTTCTGTACATTTTGTTCACTTTTATTGTAGAAGTGCCGCCTACTTCGTACAATTCTGCATACGTATAATAACTAGATATTTACGTATTTAAATAGGACAGTTAGAAATATGTTATTTTCGGAGTGAGTGAGATATATGAGTTAATATTGGTCATTTGATTTTACAGTGAGTTCGAAGCGATAATACTTATAAGATTTGATTCGATTTCCCTTAATTGAAAATCAAAACCAAAACCACGAGGGCAGTAGCCACAGGCAAGTAGCGTAGTAATTTTTGTTGATAAATAACTTAACTTTGGTAGAGATACAATCTAATTGCCGACTTGGTGAATTGATAGTTATAATGACGAATGACTAATTGTTTTTGTTGAGAACAAATACGATTTATGTTTTGTTTTCATGTGAAGCTGCCGGAGTAGTTACCAACCTTTTACATGTCGTGTTCTGACTGGAGCTTTGAGAGTTAGAATACACTTAAAAAGTGGCATCTGTCCTCAAGGGTAGCAACGCATCTCTTGACAAATTTAGAATGAAATAAATACGAACGATTACTTGTTGGACTACTAAGAGACCCATCATCCGTCCTATAGTCCTATTCAAGGCTTATCAAAGATAATCCATGGGAACCCGGAAGTCGTACTGCAAAGTCGTTTGCTATTCTCTTTACACAAAGAAAAATCTCAAAGATCGGATTGTATAATACCTAATGGACACGTATTTATTTTTCTGTACGATATGAATATTTAAACAGAGTGTATTACAAAGAGAATTGAACGTATACAGCAGATTACTTTATTAAATTTAATTCAATTTACGGTATTACACTGACTAGGTGAGATTGTTATACGTAACATACAGTTTTTGAATTATAAATATTTATTTATTGCAAAAAAATCTGATAATAGCACTGAGGTATTCCAAAACTTACCGATGACGTATCACAAGTATAACTGATTTACTCGTACATTTTATGGATCAATAGTAGGTAGTAATAGTAGGTAGTACATTTTAAAAACAGGCCCATAAAAGGATCGGTTTGTGTCAAGAGATTGTGCGCAAAGGTTAACCACAGAGCTAAGCCCCTAGTAACACCACTAGTTGCACGGATTCACTCGGGACATTCCGTTTAACACGATGCGAAGGTCAAACAATCGTCCTGTGTGTGGCGATTCCTACACGTTTTTATTCGGTTGATAAACCCTCTTTTACTCGTATTTTTTAAGGCTTAAAATATTATACTATAACGTTTTGTGTTTGAATTTGTATTGGTGTCTATATTGGCTGTTACAAGGAAACTGAATAAAATACAAGTTCACTTTTACACTTTTACTCGTATTCTCGAAGACGTATTTATATACCAACATGATAATCTAGTTGGTATTGTGGACTGTACCATACTATTTAATAAATTATAGCTCTGTTCACATGAAAAAAAACATTAGAAAATCAGTTTTTTTTTTGTAAACTAGCTAGTAACGTGAAAGTATGCAACAACAAATAACGGACCGATTTTCTTTTGAGGTCATTGACAGTAAAAAGGTCGTATTTAAAACCACACCGTTCATTTATACGAACAATTGTAATTACATCAAAATTATATAGTAAAATCCGATAGATTCCCGTATTCTTCTATAACGGTGGACACTCTGTTATTGTCAGTAAATAAGGCTCATGAGATTATTGGAAATGTGTTATTCACTCCACAAAGAATGAGGATTTAGAGTACGATGTGTGATATAACGCGATGTTTATACTCCGATTCAACACCAAATATCTATAGGGAGAACACAATAATACATTTATACTTATATATATAATGTTATACGAGGAGAGTCGCAGTTGACCTACGAATGTTTGAATAGATATTTTGTGTGTATTTTATGAAATGAGATTTTTTACCGTGATATTGTAAGAGGTGAATTAATATTCTTTAAGTTTTGAAGTTGCCACTTTTGTATGAACTGCGTGATAGTAGTAAGGTATATTTAGCTACAGAAATCATTTGCCTAATTTGAACAAAGAAACACTTCTATTTCTTTGCTTCATTTTCTTATTTCACTGAGATTAATTTTACATTTTTAACTTTGTTTTTCTTTAAAAAGTTAATGTTAATTATTCTTATCGACATAGAATTTCCTCATTTATCTAATGGTTTAAAGCGAAATCATTTACGACTCAAGTTTGTAAATATTTAATAGAACGGGAAACAACAAAATTATACGACAGTGATCTATGCTTATGTAATAATATCTATGTATAAATAATTACAGCCTTAACCATCAGGCGGCTCCTAAAAGCTTTGAATATAATAGTAACAGTACTCGTAAAATAGAAACATAATATACCGAGTATGGCGTGACGTCATGAAACCATAGCTTTGAGACTATACAGATGGTGTAATGAGGTAGTTACCAACATGACAAGAGGCTTCATTAATAAATTAAATATAATTAATTATGTATTAGTTTTGTTTCCATTTTACTTGGTTTTACCCGACTGCCCTAGAAGAAGGATAATGTTATTCGTGCCTAACTACGAGTATGTATGCCCATTTCTTTGGTATGCTCTACAACCCAAACGACTTTACGGATTTTACATTGTGACATTTGCTTTCATCTCTATTATAGAAGTACCATAGGTAAAATATGTTCGGTCGGGTTTTTTCTTTTTCTATTAATGATTCGAAGAACAAAAAGCTTATATACCACAGATCTTTTTACTATAACCTTTGCAACACGCAACATTAAAGAAGAATAAAGATTCTACGTTAATACGACAATGTAAGAAATGTTGTAGTATACCGTTGATATCGGAAGAAAATATGACAGGTTTAAGAACTATTTAGTTTCAAATAGGGACTGGTTGCATCTCTTTATGCTAACTAATGATACACAATTATATTGTAACACAACTATTAATCGTAATACATTATAATTGTTTACGTACGAGTTTCTTTCATTATAGGTTGAGACAATCCGAAACACAAGTCCCCAAACGCTGTTATAGTTCTAGGTGTCGTCTATATAGACAACTATATTGGCAGACTAGGATATGAAAGAGTTTGTTAGACTGCGATAATACATAAAGGTGGAACACACCGCAGAGTACGGTTGGATAATGAGGTAAGTTTACAAACAAGCTTTTTATTTCAGTTTCTCGACATTGGACGGTGGCTACTTTTACATCGCAAATTTATGCTATGAGATGTTTTTATAATGCTGTATACGTGTTCATTACTGTTATTACTTGTTTTTTATCATAGTAATATAAATGTGTAAGTTTGTGAAGATGTCTGGATGTCTAAGGGTTTTCGTGGATGTTCTACGGTCGAAGCCGTGAGCAGAAGCTATTACGTATTTTAGAAGAAGGTAGAAGATAATTTTAAATAGAAAACAAGTTTCAATATTTTGGGTTAAACCTATAATGGCCCTCTGTTAGAAGAAACACCTTGTATATTTTACCTTAATAACGCCGATCTTTTTCAGGAAAATAAATTCACCATATTTGGTGATATGAAAATCATAGCCGAGGGGTGCGTTTATAAAGAGGTCTATTTCCGTTTCTTGATCGCCAGTGAGATAACGTATGTCGTATACTTCAATATAACCGGATTTTTGTGGTAGATATAGTATGGGGAGGAACCATGTCTTATTTTTGTTTCGTCTTTACTAATGCCTAATCATATATTATTTTAATAATGGAAAATATTTGCCATTATGATTATAGTAATGCATATAATCACTTGTGTGGGGAAAAATCGTGAAAAAAATTCGCTTTTCGTTCGCTTTCTAGTCCAGTTAGACTACGCATGACTTTAATCCATGAATGGAGTGGGCCATTAAGCCATTTATCTAGGCTAGTAGTGACTGGACAAGTTTTTCTAGTAATTGAGGAGAACACGCTGTATCAAGCTGCTACAGTGCAGATTGGTGGAGTTGGTGGCCAACCCAAGAGTTGCAAGTTTTAATGCCTGCCGAAAGTAGACATGGTTTTAACGACTGTCATTAACGATAACAATAGTGACTGTTTAACGTGGTGTTCTATAAGACTGATAATTATTCAATGTCGATGCGTCAGTATAGTTTCTATTTACGCGACACAAAGAGCTATTTTTATTACAGAAGTGACAATGAGTGAGATTTCTCAACAGTTAATTTATTTTCCCATAAAGAAGATAATTAACCTTGTAATCCTGATTCTAAAACAACAAACCTTCATTATCTAACTACACCGTCTGAACAAAACTAACGCTGCCGGTGAACTCAAAACGTTTCGTCTTATTTGATTTTTCATTATGTTTTTTCGCTTCACATAAAATTGGGAAGTCTGGATAAACGAGCAGTTTCAAATTAATTAAAGTTAGCCGTCTATTGAAGTCAGTCATTATAACCCAAGAGAATGGAGAATGTAACTGAAAGTCGCGGACGATTTTTTGTTTTGTCTCTATATTTATATTAAATATTAATTAGACTATTTGATGTTATTTATGATATGATTTTATCAATCATTCATGCCTAGTTGTTTTGAATTTTGGGCTATATAATACCAAAATATCTCTATAAAAAACCTCTATAAAAAACATCACTTTTAACAAAGCCCTACTTGTCTATGATACTAACATAATATATCTACCTGCCTACACCCTTCTAGATTCGACTATGAAATGTTTTTACATGTTTCAATGCTCCTCTCCCCCTTCGTAGCGCACATACTGCAAATATTGGGGAACCAATAATAAGCAAGACCTCTGATTTTTATTTGAGAGGAACCGAATCGAAAACCTTGAGTTTTAGGATGTGTTTGTTTATCAACATTTATGACAAACTTTGGTTGTTAAATTCATTATCTACCACCTCTCCTGAGAGATTAAAAAATATGTTTTATTAAATATTACTATGTATTGTCTTTCTGTAACAGTTGCTTAGCAGGGGAAAACATTAGCATCGTTTACTATTTAATATTGGATGTCACGTAGATTTGGTGGCGTATATTTTACTTGAATTTTTGCTACATAAAACGTATAATTTCAATTATTTTTCAGAAACGTCGACATTCATATTTTCACCAAGGCTCTGTTGAAGCGAGTCGCTCATAAGTTGTTCAGGGATTAAGGTAAGTACTTTGAGGTCGAAATTCGAATCTATTGTTGAACAGGGGCTTAAGGTGTTGCTAATTTAGTACAGGAGTTTAGCTTTGATTGAATTTAACCCTCCGTGGTTCACCTACAAGTTTTGTTACGTGGTTACTGGTTATTCATCTACGGTCAATAAAAGCCCCTATAATTAATATAGTACACAGTATTTGCCTATTTTTCTTATATTCCGAAACTAAAATTTTAAACAAGTATTTCAAATAGTTCAACCCGTTAATGCGTAGCGCGCATCAATATATATTAGAGCTGCCAAACTATTAAAGTTATTGAAATACCAGAATAGTAAAAGCTGCTCAGTATTCTGAGCATTTACTAAAGGTATACGAAAATTTAATGTCGGAAGTATTATGATATCCAAACATAGGGATCAATCAAACTAAAGATATATTTTATGTCGCAGAACAAGGTCTCTGTGCGGTTTTCTATTTTTGTATAATTTGTAATTGTGTAGTTTATTTCAGATTAGTAATTTAGTAGCGTCGTATTTCTTAGTTTTAATCCCAACGGAATTACAATTTTGTAATTGAATTTTTATCTTGTCTTTCGTTTATCTTAAGCTTTTGTCTTTGAGACCTTGATATTGCGAATGAATTTTAAATTAACAAAGTTTGAAAGTAAATTACGGTCTTTTAGAGGTCAGCTCTTTTTGTAGTTAGACAATCAATGGGATAATTAGTGGTTGTAGATCAACAAAGGATTAAAACACTCTTTAGTATAATAGAATGAATAGCAAAATATTTCTATGAAGAGCTCACGGCAAGATTCCTCTGAAGGTTCCAGCTTATTCTAATACGAAGTGAGGTCCATCTAATAGGCTTAGATTCTCCTCTACTTATTAATCGCAGTTCCTAGATTGGTAAGTAGAGTTTACTCAAGGGAACATTATAGTTTTTAGAGAAAGCCAATATAATTATTGGAAGATGTAACATGTAAGCATAGAATTAAAGTTTTACTTGGGATCGATCTTAAACAAGTAACCAGCAGTGAGCTATGAATTCATTGGCTACTACCCAACAAAATAAAATAAACATACGTCATGATATAATAAACAGATTAACTTATTAGTTAATCAGAAACATTGTGCTATTTCAGGACATTCTGTGGTTGCTCTGGCAAGTTGCAAATCAAATTCATGGATAATTCTGCGGTGAAATTATAGAATAAACCGTAGTGGTTAATTTTATCTACAACAAATGATAGATTGACCATAAAACAGTTAACTTTGTTATGATCTGACACAATTTGATTTTTAAAAAAACAACTTCTGTATTGCTATGGCAAACTAACTATATAAATAAATTTTAATAAAACTTTTGTAAAGGATTTTCCTGGTTCAAAATATCAGATAACCGAATACTCCCCAAAAGTCACTGGCTTTATAAGAAAATTTCCCGATACCAAAATAAAGCTACAGTAGCCCTTGCTCGTTAATGTGACAAAATAACGTCTTAGTGCAATGCCATTGTAATCCCTTTAGTGACAGGGCTGGAAGCTTACGTCGTGACATGTACCTAACAATCTTTCTCTGCGCTAAATCCCCTTTCGTAGGCCTTCTACGTAGGTAATATATATTGCAATTGTGTCGGAAACACATTGAACGGATGGGATTGTATTCTGTTCGTTAGTTAAAATTGCAGTTGAATAGACTTGCTGGAATTATCTAGTCTTTCTCTTTAAAAGGACAGTAGAAGAATAGCAACTAAGACGAATATAAAAAAATCGTATAGATTTTTCTATTAAACATATCGATTTTATTTAGCTCTCGATACAAGCCATTATTATGTAATATGAATGAGTATAATTAGATGATTAATATGGTTGGAGCTATACAAAGAAACTAAGTATAATTGTAATGTTCGTCAGATTATTTATATACTTTTGTACACCATAGAACATTGTATTAAAATCTAAACATTAAAAAAACAGATTAAATGTCTCAGGTGTGTTATATCTAAGAAACAGAACACAAAAAATGTTAAGTAAGATTCGAGGAGTCATCGAATCAAGTGCTTGAACCAAGTGGAATTAAAAAAGGGAACGGAGAAAGTAATTTTATTTCCTTTCGTTTTGTATTCGCTCCGGAAAGTTTATCTTACATTAACTTGGAAGGAGGATCTTTAATACAGCGGTACCTTCGATTGTTTCAGATGACAAGATGATGAAATATTATTTTATAATTGATACGACAACGGTAGTTAATATAACGTGATTGACTCGCGATGGAAGTAAATAGGTTGAGAAGTGTTGGTTACTGGTTCTTTTATTATCGGAACTACTATTTGGAATAATGTGTTTCTATCAAGACTTATTAGTTAATTTTATGCTTGGAAGAAAAGTTTAGTACCGAAATAGATACAACATTTTATAAAACAGCATTCAATATTTCATATAAATCGTTACAGCTGATCAGTCATTTCCTATGGGAAAGAAAACATTTATTTTAAATAGCAAGCTGAAAATGTTATTTGAATCTAATTTGTATGTGTGCACTCATACAATGCAGGAACAAATAAACAATGTATTATTTGGCCGCCGTGCACCAGCAAAGTTAGAAATCAAATGAAATTCCAAATATTCGTAGTTCGTACATCGCAAAGTCGATTTACAGACCGCGCTTTGCCCATAATACAAATAAGAAAGAAATTTCGTTGAACTCGTTTCACGAATAAAATACGTAGTTATTATCTATCTATAATAAATTTTCAACATTTTCTTAGCTGTTATGCTTCTTTATTTTTGTTTTAATATTTGGTAAGTCTGATTAAAACTTATTTCTGTACTGGCAGCTTATTTTCGCAATAAGGAATTATACCTATAATAAACGGAGAAATTTATGAACATTTTCTATTAATACCTCTTATTACTAAATTATCATACACTATGATACTATGATAAAACATTGTTCCTTAAACAATTAAAATAAAGTGATATATTAGTATTCTGGCATCGATTTTCTTTGTATAGCAGCTTTTGTGTTCCCTCAAATGTGTAATCTACGTAGGTATCTACCTATAATACCTAATAATAATAACGTAAGGGTGAGAGTTCGCCAAATTCCTTTTAAGTCGAAGAGAAAATTCCGCAGACCTCATTTTATATACTGGGCTGTAAAACTCCTAACTCACGCGTGAAAAAGCTAATATTTTTCCAGGAAAGCCTTAAAAACGTTCATTACATCCAATTTACAGTAAAGGAGGAAATAAATTCAATATTTGTAGTGTATTTTATTATTCACGATGTTACTGTAGCTATAATTGCCAAATGTTGTTAAAAAAAATTTTGCTCATAAGTGAGGACGCATAGAGCATAATCCACCACGCTGCTCCATCGAGGTTGGCGGAGATGATAGTGGTCAATTTGAGGTCGGAAATTTTATGCTGCTCAAAGGGGCCACTAACATGGCAACGACTGCCGTCTAAAGGCTAACGTGCCCTCCGAAATACGGAAATGCTCAAGAAATTTTTGCCACTAGCGGTAACACTATACACTTTCCCACCCACCAATTTGAATTTGAATTTCTTACTTACTTAACCTAATCGATTACGTAGCATTGCTATTCAAGTAGTAGGTCCATCAATTTTTGAGTTCATCTAATTTGGTCTGTGGTCTCGTGCCGAATTACTAACTAGGACGTTGAGTTAGTTTTTTATGTATTAAAATTTGCTGGGTTATTGGCTTCAACGCACTAATTGCACATATTAATTTCATGTTACAGTATCTCCTAAAAACTTAAAAGACTAGAATATAATCCATAGTATTATTGTCTGGTTATGTTCTGAGTGAATAAAGATTGTGCAGAGGTCTAACCCATGGTCTTGAGCAAGTTCAAAACATAATTTATGTAAGTACCTGTACACTGTACCTATTTGTTCTTAAAGATTTGATTTTAAATAAAGTTTTCCGATAGGCTCAAAGCATATACGACTTAATAAGAGGCTTATAACCACATGAAATAGCTCGAAGAGCAAGAATCTAAGTAGGATTAATTTTGTAATATCAACAAGAATACTTACATCAACTGGGGTCTATTTTCGTAGCACAAAAACACAAGCAACTTGTTCTAAAACATAAAATTACCGGTTTTAATTTTCCCCGTCATATAATATGAAGGTGAGCGGCGGCATAAAAAAGTAATAAAGACAAAATCCGACCGATTAATTTTTCGTTGGGATTAAGCTAGGAAAATATTACAGTTCATTTAAAATTCAATTAACGGTACGTACACCGCATTTATCTTTTTTAAACTTTTGGTATCGTACTTTGTTCAAATATTCTTTTAGCAGCCGGTGTAAGTCCTAATGGAAAGTAATAGGTAATGCCAGATATATTTTATGTAACTGACATTTTTTTTATAAAAGTATTAAGATTTTTCACGAGTTTAAATATCTGCATAATTTTTATTCTGTACTTATTGTTGTTTAATGTAATAATTTAATTACGTAACTTCTTTTCAAAAGTTACTTGTTGTCATAAATTTTATTTTGTTATAATATTATTTACAACAATAAGCAACAATGGTGTTCCTCTCGGTGAACCGTACCGTTTACCGTTTATAATCTCAAAATTTTACCATAGAATATAATTAGCAAACTTACTTCTGTTCATTACGCAGCCGAAGCGAATTAAGGGGAAAAGTGGGAGCATCTCAGACGTTTACCGGGGGACATTCAGTTTGTATGTACTACAGGAAATTATAACCTCGCCTTAGTAAATACAGTAGGTACAGAGTAAATAACGCTTGCGAGAGTTAGCTGCGGTCATTTCCATTTAGCCTCAACTCATTAACAGTCCTATACTGAGCACGGGTCTTCCTCATAATTGAGAAAGTCTAGAACATACGCCACGTAGTTCCAGTGCGGATTGGCGGAGGGGTTAGTGGCCAACCCAAGTGTCGGAAATTAACATGGCTTTACAACATCTATCACCTAACGATAACCAATGACGGACGGCATAACGTGCGCTCAAGATTTTTTGTCGGTAGCGGTCACCCATCCTCTTCCCGACCGCGCCCACAGTTAAGTTCCTCGATCTCTTAGAATCAACCCCATTCCTCTGAGTTAAGTTAATAAACCGGGCTGTATTAATACAGACCACGGCCATGAGTTTAGCTAATAAACTCACAAACACACAAACATGCCTACACATACATGCATTCACAAAGATTACGGTTGGTGGCTGCAACTGCTATTTTCTGGTACTGAATATGCATTTGCCGATGCTAATTGGTTGCAGTGACCATAAAACCAGGATTGCCGGCCCATTTCCTAATTCCAATTTCATAAATAAAACATTATGTCGATCCGCATTGTCATAGGTAGGTGTGAAGCCCACTCTACAATCGATTTAATAGTCGAGTTTATATACTACGCAAATCAACATTGTAGTCACAACCCTTAACTATGCCACTACTGGGCTCAGCGCTCCTCTCACAGTGTGAGGGGCACAGGCTATAGTCCACCACGCTGGCCAAGTGTGGATTGATAGTCATCATATACCTTGGAGAGTTAAATGGGGAATTCATAAGTATGGAGGTTTGTTTAGGATGTTTTTATTCTATACTATGATAACTAGCTTCTAACACACAAAGTACTTTTGAAAAGTAAGAAGTGCGTGCCGGGTTTGAAATCAGGAACTCTCGTTCGAGAGACCAACATTCAAACCGCTAGGCTATCACTACCTACGCAACTACGCAAGTATCACTATCAAATTCTTATGTAAACTCCTGTTTTTCTGCTCATAATTAGAAAATTTCTTATGGTTCGTAAATGTCACGAAAATAATTCGAATCTTTTTTCCTAAGCAAGTGAAATTAAATTTCTGAGCCTGCAGCATTTCTTCAGGTAAGCAAATTGAAATGGTTCAATTACTTTTTTGTTATTCATATTATTAAAACTCTAGAGTCAAACAAATTATGTTACGAAATTGGAATTGTTATGAAAAATTGCTTTGGGATTACAACGACTATCTCAAATGGAAATACATAGTTTCAAACTAAAAGAAACATATAATACTATTTAGTATGTTTCCGTACATATTAATGAACCAATCGACATTATTTATTTATTTAACATTTATGCACACCGGAAAGAAAATATAGAGACATTAAATATTATTATTATTATTTATTACATTTACATTCTTAAACTTTTTTATCTTCATAATGGAATTAGTTTCGAATCTAAATGTAGAGTGTTGTGGATTGGTCTTTGTGCAAGTAGATTTTAAAATTATAGCTTTTAATTCTTCTTCCTATGTCTTGTGGAACATAATTTCAAATTGATTCGAGAAAGGTCACTCATGGGAATAACCTATTCTCAGACTCATCCTAGTTCAGTACAATACGGTCAGGACACTAGCTAATGTCCTTAAAAACGCATAGATCTTCTTAATAAAATATAATAATAAACCTTCCTGCCTTCTTTTCCTCACATCCCGTACTGAAAAAAGCAGGATCCAGATGGCAATTCATAATTTCTGGCTGCCTTTTGATTTGCCGTAAACCTAAATCTCGTGAGCTCATTTAAAAAGCCTCAAAGGTACGCAATAACGCAATGTTGGCTGAAGGTAAACCGAAAACAATTGCTGTGGCCCTCCCTGTTGCGCCGTCTGACGAGATGCGGGAAGTTAGCCGATCCGTAAAAAGCAATTCTTCCCAACCGTTTGCCTTTTCACCCTACATTTAATGTGAATGTGTAATAGTTATTTACGTGTTTTTCGTACCGTACCTACATTAATGAATATACGCGTTTAATATATAGTTACCTTACCAAAGTATATTTGTGTTAGTAGATAATTTTGTCCAATTAGTGTAGGTGATCAAAAAATGGGACTAAGTAGATACTTAATATCTACGAGTATTACTTAATATCATTTATTCTGTAATCTGTGGAGTTTAGGAATATGAGAATAGTCTAGACGACATTTAGCCACTTAACACGTTTGGGAGCAATGAACTAGACGCAACACCTTTAACTAGAATGAAATGTTTCCTTACTTACAATTTTTTTTTTACTTTTTGTTCTCTATGAACGATATTTCTACGAAAGAATTTAAACGTTTTCATACCATCTAATCATTTCTTAGAGGTAATTGGATGTTTACGAGAACCTAACTTATCGTTTCTCGTTGTAATACTACCACCAAGAAAATTGTTTCTAGGAAAATGGAAAAGAAGACTGGGTCAAATTACTGAATGTAGTAGTCTAGCCATTATTTACAAAATTCAAAAATATAATATGAATTCTGAAACATAATGAAAACGATAGATTTCTCGAGTATTTTGGGTTTTAAAAAGCTAATTTAATTTCTATAAGTTAAGCCTATTATCCTTTGGCGTTTGGATTGATAGTTTAGTAGTAGTTCCATATATTTTGAACAAATCAATTGGGTTACAATTTTAAACTGAATTATTATTTGGCCGTATTTCTCGAGTTTGAGTATTACAAGCAGCCTGTAATAATTATTTCCCGTTTGTGAGAGGCCTTGTCGACACTACGAAAACCTTATGACGGCGTTTTTTCGTTTTAGGTATAGAAATGTCGCTTATAATTAGTTCCACATCAAGCCACTCACGCTATAGCCGATTGTGTTACTAATAGCGCTACCATAGCATGGAACTAGTTATTCACTGCGTCAGTCAAAAGTGAAGGAGTTTGCTTGTAGTTTTCTTGAAGCAATCGCTGCCGGCAGCTTGAAGAAGACGGCGTGTGTGATTGTATGAAATTGCTGCTTCATGTTGCTCATGTATGGCGATAGATCTTCACGCAAATGCTTAAATCGACTCACTGCTTCAAGCTTCTCGTCAGAAGCTAGCCTTTCCTGGGAGTATAACACAGCTGTTTCTTTTAAAGAAAGTAATTTTGGTTTTATCAAATATGCTCCAGTTTCTATGTGCCTATCTCTGAAGTATTACATGCTATGTGGTCGGGTTTCGTTCTAAATCTTAGTAGGGAATTTAGTAACTCGTTAAGTTTCTTTAGATATAGGTATTAGTTTTATATTACAAATAAAGTCGAGAAATATAGGTAACATAATTGTTTTAGTCTGGTAAAATAACAAAGAAATGAAATGCGAAATAGAGGTGCATTTCGCTGACGCTTTATTGGTACGTATTTGTCTATCCATTGTGACTGGTTCATGAAGTTTGTTGCCAACGAGATGAAAACTTCATAAGTATTTGATGTACCTATCTTTCGTAGTAATCAAATGATGAGGAGTAGAATCTGCACCGGTATCTATATTATGATAATGGAAAACAATTCAAAAATACTAACGTGTAATGTGTACGTAGTTTAAAGTGTGTACGCATCATTATTAAGATAATTAAATGATAGGTACTTATGATTTCTGGCATATTTTTCTTATATTACTTTGGTGTTAGTATGGTTCTGTTATTAAAAGATTCCATAAGGATAATATAAAAAGGATAGTTCGTACAATTTAGTGACGGTTCACTAAAAACTACCTTGTATATTTTGCGCCATATTTAGGAACAAGCTGGTCATCGGAATAAAAAAATATTAGTAATTTATTACTGTTACGAAACCGATAATTGCTTCGATTTCATAATACCATACCATCAGTGATTGATGTAGATCAGAAACCATATTATTTTCCCAATAAGATATTAGGATAATAGGACTAATGCCATATTATCGGATAGCTTATTGATATTAGATAATCACTGAGACGATTATGTCATTGTAACATCTAGTGGTTATAACATATTATTCCTACAATTAAATCCTTTGCTTAAACGCTCAATCGATTATTATCGATGTACCTAATAGGATACAAGGTATGTTTTACATATTGCATATATTAATGTAGGTACTTGTTACTATCGTTTGACTTCGTCTGTGTTCGCCAAAGAACGAGTTTACAAAAGGAACTTTTATCTTAACATCCAAACCTTTTTCACCAATTTTCCTAAGTTTTATGATCGTCGTTAAAGGAGTTTTGAGTTCGATTCTTAGTGAGGTTGCCATAGCCCTCACTATACATAATTATACAAGGTTTATCCTAATGATGTTAGAATCTAGGACATGGTATGTCTCAGTATACCCAACTTTCATTAAAATCGCAATAAACTTATTAATGTTTTAAGTTAGTAAATTACTTTCGACATACATATAAACGTCCGATTCATCCCAAGGGAGAGTACAATTAGGATAAAATCTATCTTTTATCTTATATTTGACTATTTTATTTGTGTGCCAAGCTTTATTACAATCCGTAGATACCACAGTATACAAGTAGTTACAAAAAATATTAAATAATTAAAAGTAACTATTAGCTATAAATTTTATTAATAACCCGTTCCAATTTAAAGGCTCTTAAATCAAACGTTGAGAAACTTAAACAATAAACTTGCTTAGTTAAACGCCCGGCAAATAGTGTGCTTTCATACTAAAACAACGTTATGACAAAGTGGAACACAGAAGTGGGAATGAACCAGTGAACGCAAACAAATGAGTAACGATCAGTAACTGTTCTAGCACTTACCATATGAGTTAGGGTACCAGCTATTAACTGCCTCTAGGGTTGGCAACTTTCCCGATTTATAGGAGCCCCTAAGTATGATAAGAATTACGTTTTCCTCAAAAAAATATCATAAAATTGACAAATATTGTACTTTAAAAAGAAACGAGACAGCTTTGTTCAATTTATTATGTAATTAAACTTTTTTTAAAGTATTGTATTTTTTCTAACTACACCCCTTATGTTTTTCTGGTCTCGGTTGCTATTGTTAGATAGAAAGGAAGTCTCCGGACCTAACCTAACCTAAAACCAAACACCTCTATTTGCTTATTAGGAGCAGTATGATTATACTCTACAACGCCTTAATTTGAAGAGACAGAGAGAGAAACTCCCTGTGGTGGGTCATTAATGGGTCAAAACCATATTTTATATGATTGGTAACCCTAAATTGCGTTGGTGAGCAACAGAAACTAGACAAGGCGATTTACGGGTGGCCCGCACATAAGTCCAACAAAGGGGCCTATTAAGAAAATAATCGACAATCCGATAGTAAACGCGATTCTAACAATGTGTATAGCAGTTTGAAATTGTCGACTAGATTTTAGATTACCGAGAAATAAGCATTGTGTGTTGGAAACACCAAGAAGTGTTTAATTCTCAATAAGAATGTGATGAAGTGAACGACAAATCAATATAGATAGCAAAATGGCTTTCCTTCTCATTATATTTTTATCGTTAGGTTACGCCATGAATTTGCTATCGCTCACATAATTCAATAAGATCTCCAACCTTCTGACTAGAACAAAGCTTTCATGCCAAGATTTCTAACAATTCGCTGAGCTTTCGTGTTCTTCTCCCTTATCCGCAATTGTTCTGCCTTGATACATTTATAGTGAGCATTTACGATAATACCGACAGTAAATCTCAACACGAACCAACAAAATGATTGGACTTCAAGCTATCTCGTAGAATTCTCTATGTCTCTGGCATCGTGGACGGAAAAAAGTAGCAGTAACATTTATAATTCGCTACAATAAATCCAACCTTTTGACACGCGCGTCATAAAAATACAAAGGTAAATAGACCAAGAGAAAAAACACACGACCGTATCGATGTGTTCCCGGCATTCGCATATTGCATGCGAAGACGCTGTTTCATAAATTTTACACAAAGCAGAACGTGGAAAAACCATAATAAATTCATAACGACTGAAAAACAGAATGTAGGGGAGTAATGGTTTCTTGTAACCTGAGCTTGTAAGACTGTAGGAATATATTTATTGACACAATGAAACTAAACATGAATTTCAGTAAAACTTCCTCGTACAGTAAGAAAAAGTAGTCTCATTTATTTTCCTCTAAGCGATAAGGATGGCATGCCCATTGTGGGCCAACACCCGTCAGCTGTCAGATTTCAAACTCAGCCGTTGTTGAGAATCATTACTGTAAAAATGTGGAATACATTTTTCAGGTCTTGACTTGGTTATTTCTATAGTAAGAACGATGAACTAAATTAGAAAACTATAGGACAACTAATTCTTTTAAAACTTCTGAACACGTAACATGTGACTGTAAATATAATTATAGGGTTAAAAAATCATGACATAACCAAGTGGGTCGAACTGATATAGCAATTGCGATCTTCTAGGCCATTTTGTGAAACAATTTTGCACACGACAACGGCGTACCGGTTTCAGTCAATAAAAAGCGGATTGTATGGGAATGTAGCGTAGTATCCGTACTAAAGCTTGCTCTCCGACGAAATTAGTACTAATGGTCACTCGGTATGGCGTCTCGTGACTGCGCACTACAGATAGGTACAGGTGGAGTAAAGTACTTATTTTTGCTGCGGCATATTGGAATATACTAGTGTATTTGAACTAGTTGATTCTGGTATTGGTATTTTTGACGTGGATATCTCTATTTAGTGATAAGTAGCTATATTAAGATTTTTTTTTTTATTTACGTCGGTTTAGATCGATTGGCAGCAATGATTGAGCGGCCTCGCTTTGATTAGCTGCTGGGCATACATTTGTGTGTACTAATCTAACCCAACAGCTGTATTAATGAAAGTCTCAATACAAGAATGGTTTGAATTTAGGCTCGAATTAGTTAATTCTAAAACTTTAACTCAATGAGCACGTTATAGCCACTGCTTACTCTGAATGCATATGAGACATCGATTAACGTTGTTAATGGTCATTAAGATGGTCAGTCATTATTTATTTTTGGGTTTTGTCTATGTCCATGACATCTGCCTATGAATCCTATTGAGGGATTGATAAGGTATTGAATAAAAAATGTTACTGATGCAATAAAACCTTTTAGCAATCATGTTCTTGTTATGCTATGTTGAGTTAGTTACTTTGTGGCGTTTACCACATAATATACATGCGTGACCTACAGATTTTAATTGCCATGATATTGAAATCACCACGAGCACTATGGTGGGAAACCACATAGAAATAGGCTGCTTTTAATGTTGGAAATAATGCCCTCGCTCGTTTAGATAGGTAGGAATTTTATATTTATTTTTACTTCACTTTCATTTGTTTGTTACCTTTATACTTCTTAATTTAAATGTAATTAATAGAAATATAGAAATCAGGTTTTGTTTACGGCATATCAAATACATATCGAAACTTTCTGCATTTATATTGGGTGATATACTTCAAGAATAGACAGAAAGTACCTGTCTGTTATTTTATCAAAAACGTTATCTGTGAAATTAATAAAATACCTGCTTGTACTAAAATTATACTTTTGATATAATAACTTGTAACGACTTGACTTATAAGGACTTCGGTCCTTTCAAAATCGTTATAACCTATTTCGAATGTATTTATATTGTTTAATTAGGAGTTGAAAACAAACAAGTACGGATATATATTTATTGTTTGGCACAGCGCCCATTTACTTCCAATAGCTTCTACTCTAACCTTTTACATCGAATCCTCCATTTTATGGTTATATCAGAGCCTAGCTGACAGTTTGATTTATTAGTCGAAAACTTATAGCATAGATTTCAAATAGTCATTACTTAATATCAATGAACAAAAACTTTTGCTATAATGTCTAAAAGTTTAAGTACCGCCCAAGGATTTTATTCACTACTGTAAAAAGTAGTTAGGTATTATTATAATTACTAGGGCCGTTATTGTTGGTAATACAGGCAAGTATGACTTAAAGATTTAGCACAGGTATAGTTTACGTGGTGTAGAAGTTTTTTATATTAAACATGAATTGCAAATACATTAGAAAATAAAACGAATTTATACATAAACACGCCCAGTTTATTTCAATTTTGTTACAAACATGAGTGAAGTACATTTTAAATAAACTTAAACCAACACATATGGTTTCTACACGCTACATCATAATGTTTAGTTCCACAATTCTCCCCGTACTCTACTGCCAGATCTGAGTAAAACAACAGTCAAAGGATTTGCATGATACAACAAACAATCCTTCTTAATTCTTATCGTTTCTAACTAAGCAAACTGACAGACGTGTAATGAATCTTGCAAGCGCTGTTGGTTTAGGAGTATGAAGTTAACAGATTACATGTATATTTTAATTTCAACCCGCCGTTACATACGCCCATTCTTTTATGTAATCCTTCATATTTCAACTTCTTAACTCTTGAATTCTATTGTTAGATTTACTACCTAACACCTACCTGCATCTGAGTAATGTTTTTGAATATCCAATTCTTCAAGATAATGTGTCAATGACATCATCTCACAAAAATAATAATTATATAGGATAAATATATTTTTAAATTAAAAATGTGTATAAATAGTTACTATCTTTTTAATTCAGGGGTGAATATACCACGTGCATGCATAATTTTTAAAATTTCTTCGTTTTGCTTTAATTATTTCTTGTTCACTTTAGTCCTCTCAATATTACGTCTAAAAAAGTTTAGTAACATGTTCGATCACATTGAAAAAATTCGTAGGCATTATAATGTCAGACCTATTCGCAATTAGGGATTAGATATCATAAGATTCTTTGTTATATTGGCAATTGCTATAATATCTTTATGACATAGGTTCAGTCTTATACAACTTCGAGATTATTCTCGAGAACGGTTTAAGTTCGTATCGTTCAGAACAAGATCCTATAACATTTAGATTATCCGTTTGAATAAAACTCTCGAAGGAAATATGCAGAATGAACAGAATTGGAAATGCTAAGAAACTGACGGATGAGAGTCAATATATCTTGACACAATAAATACGTTGGCAAGAATACACGTTATGAATCTAGTAGAATCTAGATGTTATACAAATGCCTAAGTCCTTCTAAATTCAAACAGAACGCTTAAAAGTAAAGTGGGCCCTTCAAAAGGCACATTGAGGTTGCTGAGCCGGATTTGTAATAAAACTTAAAATATTTGTATTTGTTTTTATTTGAGATTCTAGGCATACTACAATCATAATAATATACTTAAGTAGGTAAATCATAAACAATATAATTTTAGTTTCTTATAAAAATAAATTAAATATTTACCTGTATGCTTGTAAAATACCTATATCATTTCCACTACGTAAAGTTCTTATTCGTCTTATAAGCGCTGTTTCATTTGTTAATTTCAACTCTCGAGCAAAAATTTTAATTCAATTTTCGTAGCCTAAGAAACTAATGAGCAGGAAAAGCATACCTGTTTTATTTTAGCGCAAATAAAACGCTACATCTGCATTTTGAAGTCAAAGTAGGTTTTTATGTTCCATAATCTTAATTAAATTAAGTCAGCGAGTACCTACTTGTTACTAAAAACCATTATAATATATTATTATATTAATTATATAAAATCCTACAGTAAGTAAGCGTGTTTGTCACTGAGCTCCTAAA
>LGAG01000450.1:138275-204784 GCA_001278395.1 Lerema accius | reverse complement strand
TGTCATTTAAAAATGGAACCTAAAATACCCTGTTTTCTTACTTTGTAACTGCAAAAATAATACTGACATAAGCGTATCATCAGAAAAATCAGAATTATAAAATGGGAGTGCCAAACATGGGTATCATTTAGTACATACGTCCTGCTGATATAATATTAAATTGTTAGTTACCTATATTTCACATTTAATTTTAATATAATTCGCGTCGTATTGTACTAAAAGAAATAAGTTTAATGATAAAGCAATTCAATAAATATATTTCTTAATCTTTATTTATTATTATACTAATGTTATACCATACAATCTTTACTTCTACTATTGTTTCATATTTAAATAACATGAGCGGTTTTTTGAACTGAAAAGATGAAAACTGATGAAAGATTAAAACAGTAGGCAGAAAAACTGGGTTACAGAAGGCTACTATTCTTCTATTGTTGCTTTGCGGCGCGAGCACTAACTTAATTCCAGCTAGGTATCTCATTTGGCGCGCCATTAACGATTTTCTCATTTAACTACCCTAGCACAGTATGTAATGCGTTTATATTGTTCTTATCACGTTTTTAAGTATTTACTGTGACAATGTATGACGTTTAACTTACGAGTAATATGAGAAAGTGTAAGGATGTCGTATAATACAATTTGTTAATGTCGTAACATAAACTAATACTAGATTCATTTTAGAAACGTTATTCGAATACCTACGAGACGATACTAATTACAGTAATTACAAATGATTCGTTATTGAAAATATTTTTTTTAACATAATTATTACCATCGAAGTCTTTTATATCTATTTCTAAAATTTTAACTATCATTTATTTTCATACATCAGAATAAATTATTACGGTAAAGAATAACATTCCCAACGTTTTAACTTACAAAAACGCCGGCGTCAATGATGACTTTTAAATTTATTCTGATATGCTTCATATTAAGCTAGTGTACAGATAATAATTACCGTCATGAAAACAGTGCACACTGCTTGAACAATACATTCATTATAATATATTCACATACGGTAGTTACATGTTACTTTGCGCAACAACGCGCGTTGTAATACGAACCACGTTTATTCACGTGTCGCGTATGCACCATAAAACATAATATTATGGAGTAGTCCGGGGCGCAGGCTAATTGGGCTCATTTTACTTGATTATAATTAATTCATAGACGCAACGACGCCACGCTTAACGTAAGCTACGCGTGTACAGTACGAATACTTTGCTTGGAGAATTTGTATTTCGTCCGGTATTTCCTTAGACAATGTTGACCTATTATCCCTTTAGGCGTGCGAATTTCTCTGTTAAATAAGTTGGAAGGTAAATGTTATTTGAACTTTGTTTACTTTTGAAATATTCGATTATAGTGCCTAGAAAGCGAAAGAATGCTATTGAATTCTGACTGGAACACTAGAGTATCCGTTCTGAGGTTGAACTGCGTCTATAAATTATTATGTCAAACAATGGACTCATTATATCTCTGGGTGGTATCAATGTCCACACCTCCTATCTGTCAATGATGCCTCCCGTGTGACGCATGTATATGATGTGTCTATGTTTCAATAGTATCAACTGAGTATCAAGTAGACAATTTATCTGCATTATCTTTTCGTTTTACAAATACCGCCAGAAAGTTTAAACTCCGTATTTCGGAAAATTTGTCTTCAGGTCCGACGTTCAGAATTACCATTGATAGTTCTACACGAGCAAAATCTAATATTGGAATTCTATTTCAACATTTGAACATCTACGTCCAGCAGTACTTTTGGAAAATTCAATCTCACATCATATGACATACAATGGTGTGTTTGCAGTAAAATTTCAAGTCAGGATTATTTAATACTTGGTGATAGTACGAGCGTACCTATACGCATGCCAAATAGCTTAAAAATACGTAGGATTAGTAGCGTGCTCTTTGTAAACACCCAATCAGTGTGTTGACACTTATACTCGCGTTGTGTACACATTTCACGTTACTTCAGTCCTCAAATGTTAACAGGTACCTGCGGGCTTGTTTCACAAAGGACTCAGTATTCATTATACTGTTATGCAGACATTACAATTATCATAATATTGTTCTTGGTAACTACATTTTTGAGCTTACAAATTTACAGTAGGTAAATACAATTTTTCCCGATGTTATGTAAGTAGCCTGAAAGTTTTACATTTATTTAGTTGGTTTTTTCAGTTCTGTAATTGCAATGTGTTAGATGTTGTTAGAAGAGGATCAAACACATTTGAAAAGGTTTCTACTACAACCATGATTTTTGCAATATGCATTCCAATCTTTATTCATTTATTCTTCTACGAGTTAATTACTGTTATACAGTAGTCAAGTCGGACTAATATAATTTACCAAACACCTATTTATATCCTAAACAATAATTAAACAAAAGTCGATTAAATTCGCAAACGTACTTGACCTTTGAATTACTGCTAAGTTTTACAGTCAGTGAGTAAGCACTGAAAAGCAGGTAATTTGATTCTCGTAATGGCCTATCGTAAACGGTGAAATGTCGCGGCATATAATCTAAGTGGATTTCCACTTATTGCGTAATACATTTACCAGCGTGTATACGTTGGTGTTATGATGTAGTCGTAATGAAATTTTAATAAAGGTTGTCCTTGATAAACATTTAGGTACAAGGACAAATATTATTTTATAACAGCTATGAAAATTTTTACTACAATTGAATCATTTTAATCTTATTACCAGATTATGAACAAATTTATAATAAATATTTTATCATTAATTGAACCGAAATGTCCCTGTAATGGCACGAGTTATTCGCAGGTGGTAAAATTGCAATATAGTTGGTCACCGTTTTAAATAATATTTACACGAGACTGTGTTAAAAATAATTGGGGAAAAGTTTGTTATTCATGCCAATATTCATTAAACTATGCTGTTGCAATAACTTTTAGTAAAAAATAAAAATCTCATTTATTGTCGATTAAATTAAATTTAAATTTAAGGATTATATTTTCTATTTTAGGATTTTATAGACTTAGAGTTTCCATGTTCGAAATCGTTTTGGATATCCATAAAAGAGAAAGTTGTAGCTGCGACTGTATTTAAGTTAGGTACTACCAAATTGTGGAACTGTTTACTCGTACTTGTTTAGTTGTGTATGTCAGTGAAAAGTATGAGTTACTGAAGTTAAATATTTTATAAACGAAACGCTGAAAACCATACAGAATCAGGCTGTCGGAACGGTAGCAAAAGGCAGTAATTTATAAATTCAGAAGCCACGAATTTTAAACAAAATTAACTTAAAATTCGGCGGCTGACGTTCGAGTGATGGAATAGGTTTTTAAATAATAATATACGGCGGAACCAAATTAACGTGATGAAATTATGTTATGAAATTTTTAATATTTAAATTAACACGATGATATAATTGGACATATTAAAGGAAGATATTTTTGTAACAAACAAGTGTATGAAACGTTTACTTAGTAACTATTTATAAAAAAATACGGTGTTATGTAAATACCTAGTGCCTATTTTATATTCTTTCCCTATAGTCCAACTTGTAGAGATCATGCATGTTGCGCAAGTGAATTTCAGTTCGATTTCAAACAGGGCAAGTCGTTTTTGTGAATGATAAATGATCGTATTTTTACGCGTATTTTTATAGCTCTTTGATGTATATTGGCCATAATTGGTATCTACCGGCTGGTTACAAAGGTAAGTGTAATTAAAGATAAATCAACACTTTGAATTATTAATAAATGAATGATTCACGTGACATCCAATATCTTGACAAAACAATATCGGTAAAATCGTTTCGAATCGAAAACGCTATTAACAAATCTAAAGTTAAATAGATTTCTTTATTAAAAACAAACTTCATTAGATAGTTCAGAGATAGCTTGAAATATGACGGCCGTCTCTATTGTCCACAGACGATACAAAGTTTACTAAAAGCTTTATTGTTTCAAAACTATCTAAATCAATTTTAATGGAGGCCTCGGGCTAATTGAAAGTATTTTCATTATAAGAACTTAGTCTTAATATCTTTAACGAGTTGGCCGAGAATTTAAAAGTGAATTTAAATAAAACTAAATTTGGATAAATGGAGTTATATTTAACAGTATTTACGAGTATATCTAATATTTTCGACAGCGAGAAAGATTTTTCATGTTTGATAAATTCATTACATATACCTACCTATTCTTTTCAAATAAGTACCTATTTCAACAATATAAGACGTTAAAGTATTAATAGACACCCTGAAATACTCTTGAAACAGCCTCAAATATAAATTTCAGCCCGTTTACATGTACAAACACGAGACACTAGATTGAACAGAGTATAATAACGGCTAAACGATTAGTTCTGTAATTGAGTCGGCACGCCCTCGACGTTGTCTCGACACAAATTGCGTAACTGAGATGCTACTGGAGGCCATTGTACACTCACGCTGCTATTTTAGCCTAGAGCACTGCGTCTCCCGTATAGGTTTCTTGCTAAAACGTAACTGGTTAGACAAGACATCATTTGCAGATTAAGTTTCCTCCAGTTTCCGCTGGAGGCGCTGTTCTATTATACAAAACACAAAATCATGTTAACTGCTCCTATAAGTTATACACTACTAGTATATAGTAAGGTACTAACACGTTAGGGCTTGCGGGCGAATTTATAAAGTAATTTGAGCTCGTCATTTACAAAATTTCTTATTACCTTATATTCTCTACTCTAGGTTGTAGGTACATACTTTAATGTCTATGTTTATAATAGAGTTTTAATTGGGTTACTAACTTACTTTTTGAAATATAAAGATGAATGATTATAGTGAATACTGACTCAACGCAGGGAAACTTACTCGTATTTCCATGATGATGATATAATAAAGGCTACGATAAAACTTTCCGGGTTCACAATTGACAACGAAACTCGGATATTATAATGAAGCATATCGATATATCGAATCTGAATCAAGAAAAAATACTTATACAAAGCCAAAAGAATTCGTTTGGAGACATCACTTACGCACGTAAGTGATTCGAAGTTTAACAAGCATTAATCGTATTATTGGAAATGTTGTAAACGGCGAGCGCGAATTACTCTCAAATTGGCCCGTGGATGCGACGCGCGAGTACTAATCCGTTTACACGCGCTTAAACTGACTGGTCTGCCAATGATATTGTAGACGATAAGCGAGTAAGCTGTAATTGTAACCCTAGTTATCAAAACAACCGAGTATATGCACTGAAATTGCGCACAAAGCGGTCGCTTCGTTATTCTGATTAAAGGTAGAAAGGTAAATAAGATGCGCGTGTGGTATTGTGCTGTAAAATAAGATCTTCTGGAAATAGAAACTGACTTAAAGATAGTGATTGCTTTTTTGTCAATAGAAGGAAATTGTAGTTGTACAGGACACACGGTACCGATACACGTTTTATGTAAAGTAGTATAAGGTTGTGTTTTAGGATGCTCTACAATTTTAATTTGCACTGTAACTGAGATAAATATATATATATAAAAATAAATTAATTTGTTTCTGGTAAGTAAATATTTTTGAGGTTAGATTTGTGGAATACTACGGAGAAGCTAACCTAAAGATATGCCTTAAGAAAATATACTATTGAATTAATTGCTCGTAATTTGAATTCTCGTACATAAATATTGGTGAGGTAACTACCCGAGTTATATTTCTGTAACAGGAAAAAGTGTTGGTATTACAATTACTTCGATCTAAATAAACTTCCTCGTTAATTTGTTTACTCTACGAAGTATCGATGGAAAAAATGAGTCAGAATAAGTTCGCTTTGAACTCGTTACAACTGCGTAAACTTCGAATAAAATTGGCAAGCGACTATATATTCCATTCGTCAAATTAAAAGGAAATAAAATGTTTATCTCTTCCTTTAATGTTAAACTTATTTTTATACCAATTCAATTGTTGAATTTTTTATGAGTCATCTTAAAAACAGCCATTTAAACATAACTTAATGTACCAAATGGCTATTTATTAACAGAATACTTCTTGATTATTACATAATACAGAAGTTTAAATAAACACTGGTTATTCATCACAAACATCTGTCGGCGAAGTAACCGTAAAGGTATGATTCCGCATAACGCTACAAGCGACAGACGCCAGTAACACACGGCGATGAGATTTTGGTATGATGGTAGACATAGACAGCATCATATCGCTTATACGATACTACATATACGAGTAACTCTAGTAGCGCGGCGCTTCCCTGCAGTTGCGTACCTGCAGTAGCGTTTTCGTTTCCTAATTCGATATGACTAATGAGGTAAGATTGTCTGACGATACGGCGAATGTCTGCGAAAAATTGTGAAGTTATGATAGTGATATCTGTCGCTAGCTGAATTCTGTAAATTGCCAACTTGAGACCTATGTCATTTTGTAGTCCCTCGGTACGCAAAGGTCGATCCTCAAGCCAAGTGTAATAATTAAAATATAGAGAGAACAATGATACGTCTCGCTTAGCTCAATGTTTATTGACGGCCAACGGTAGCTTGAACCCTTTGCGATTTCAATTTGTCGAGGATCCGAGAGATCCTCACAGGAAAGAGACGGATGAACACGTGTGACAAGGACGGGTAAAGAAAGTTTGGTTATAATAAAAGCAAGTTCTATTAAGCGCAGTGGTTTTCAAATTATTTTGAAGTACAACCCATCTAAAATCTAAATTAGGATTCATTCTACGTAAACAGGGTAAAATATAAGGAGCATTTTATAGGTACCTACTGTAACGGTTTCTTGTGCATACTTATCGTTCTCATACCAGTAACTTTGTGATGTTCTTAATTAAAGAGAACTTTTAATTAACAAACATGTGTTAAGTACACGTAAACGATAATGTCTGTAGGTGTGAGCGTCGGAAAGCCAAGATATCGCTAATTGGTAGCAACGCCTTTAATGATAAAGCAATGAGTGTGTCGCTTGATATTATACTTTGGGAAAGACTGGTTTAGAGAGTTCCATTAGAACGCTCTTTGTGGGGTGTCATTTTATTAGATGGGCACTACGTCGGACATAAACGTAGATACCGTAAAAGCGTATCCCGTGGAAGGAAAAGTTTCCTCTGAAATATTAATTAAACTTAGTTTGATAATTACTAGTTTTTTTAATCAACGAAACTCTGCAATAACTACTATAATTTGAACAATATAATCTTCCTTCATTGTATTAAGAGTATTTTTGAATAAAAATTTCAACTTTCGGTACAATCATGCAGGAATGTACTAATTTCATATTTGTCAGAGTTAAAGTTATACTGCTGTTGTTGCCATGGAAATTGATATCGAACAAGTTTATAATTCAAGGTTTGGTTATGTTCAAATTGTGGCCTCAGAGCAGGTCTTCTACTGAATTTAGTTTAAGCACATAAAAATTCGTGATAGGAACTAAGTAAATTCTATTTTCTTTCTTTAAATTTCCATTTCATTTGCTCGTTTTCAGTCTGTTAAATCCCGAGACAATGCAAATTGTGAAGGAAACTAGCAAACCTAAATATCTGAGTAGACTGTCAGATAAAAATGGGTCAGATAATACCTCTTATTCTACCGTCGCTTTTTAGAATGCGACTCTCAAGAGTGGCCCTAATGCGATTCGTTGTTATAATGTCTTTTTTTAAAGGAAAATTATTTAATTTAAATTTGTGGATTTATCATCATTATTTTAATGAATATTTCGGGCTAAATTGCTCTAACTTGTTTAGAGATTAATGGAAAAGTTTTCTACTATTTCTTGCTGCCAATGTATTGGTGATTCCGTTGTTCGTCAATATTAGTATAATCACTAAAATTTAATTTCATTTGTAAATTATTAACAATGGGTCAGTTAAAGTCTAAACTAAACTATCACATACAAGAAGTCATACATGACTATATTCTACTAACTTACCTAACAAATAATAACAACCGAAACGGAGATACAATTCGGTAAGTTCAGTAACACCTACGCCCATTATAATACTTCAAAACACCAAACATACCATAACAACGAACAGCGTAGCGTAATGTAATTATATAAAAAATATAACGCGACTGCGATGGTACCGAGCACGTGCAATACTCATAAAAGTGTCTACCCTCTCTCTACCTCCCGAGTTTGTGACCCCCGTCTCAAAGCTCATAGCATTCAGTCTCCTACAATATTAGCTTTAATAACAAACCAAAATATTCCATGTACATTTCCGTTCCGGTGCGGAGCGTAGCGAAATGTAATGTAAAAATAAAATCGCTGTGTAAATAACCAACAACTGCATTTACTATTCATAATAAACAACTGCTGGAACTTCTAGTATCGTTCACCTGAGGAAACACACTCTACGGTTCACGTTTCCTTTGAGAAAAATACCAGTATTTTAGTATTCGATGCAGACCATAGAATTAAATAAATATTTATTCAATAATGATCCGTATTTGAATTACGAAGTATTTATTAGTCCATTAGTTCAATTAAGGCTTTTATTTCATAAAGTCTTCGATTGGTAGATATATTTAAGAATGTTTATAAGTTCTTACTTAAAATAATTTAACATTTGGTATAGTTTATGGGTCGTCACAATAAGTAAAATGAATATGACGCTCTCTATAAGACCTTGAAAAAATAATAATTCCACTTTTAAAAGAGGTTTGATAAATTTTTATTTATTTTATGTAATCTTCATTACAAAACAGACTGAAAAAATTACCTCAATAGGTAAGAGTTCTTGTTACCGAGCTGGCTCTAAGATACGGAATAAAAAATGTGCAATTAAATGGAAATATCCGTATGAAAAAGGGAAAAATAAGCCACAAATCCGTAATTAACAGAACAGTCAGACGACTAAGCCAGGCTATTGTGACGATGAAACGAAATACAAACGGTCACCTATTGTTCAGTAGAACGGGGGCCAAGTTCGTACAGTGAAACTTTGCGGACAATATTGAAATATAAACGAGACACATCTACTACCTACTAAACTACTACGACTACCTCGTAAATCATATGTCTCGACCTTTATGATTCTTATTTCGTAAATAAATAAATGTAACGATACGGACCCAGAGCTCCCACTCAAGGCTTCATTTGAATTTCATAAAGGTGATGTGTCTAAACAATCGGTGTTTTCGGGATTTTGAGTAGAGATTGCAAAAATTCATTCCTCCGTTTCGCAACGAAATTGTACCTTAGTTATTTACAATTTTTATGAAGAGTATCGGACATATTGAATAATAATGTTTTATTCATTGTTTATGTGTACAATAATGTTAATATTTTTCCTGTTTACTAAATTAATCAATGTTTATGACGTCCACGAAAAATAATTCTTAACGCATTAAGGCTTCGTTCGAACTATTTGGAAACTATGTTCAATAACGGAAACTAGTAAACCTACTTTCTGCATAGAAATTCATTAGAGTATTATGGTATCTAGTTTGTAACTAGTGCAAAATTTATCAATAAACCTGCGGGCATTATTCCAAAGTTTCGCGCTGCAACAATCACAGAAGTTATACATTGTTCTACTACTATTCTGAAACTTTCAATATTAAGCTGTGCATGGAACACCTTTTAGGTACAAACTTTTTTATACGGTTTACAATTACAATAACGTATCAGCTCCTACAAAAGTATTCCATGAATCCATAAAATATTATAGACTTTTTAATCAAATAATACGAGTAATAAGTGGAAAGCGCAAACAGTTGGCGACAACTGAACAATTGAAATATCTTCAATAACGCGAATTTAGCCTCATCAAAAGCAAATGACGGGTGATTCAGTAAGCCACCAGCTATGTAGAAGCAATTCGCGTGAAATCTGCGTCAAGTGGTTCAAATTGCTCCTTTCCATGCTCCACCATACCCCTTATGATAAATGGAGGGGAAACTGGTATCACGTTTCGTTTTCCGTAGTAATACTAGCCTGTCAAGGTATGAATGCATGAATGAGTGATATGCGAGACAAAATATCAATGTTAAACGGAATACTGATCTGAAAGGAACGTATTCAATCATTGTGGGGTAATTCCTGCCAGTAATGAAATACGATTAACTTACACACAATGGAACTGAGATCCAACCTTACCGAACAATTTGTAATGATTTGCAATCTCATGGCAAAATTGTAGTAAATATACTTTTTTGGAAAATTATTGGCCCTGCAAAAAATTTATTATTATATTGTTTTATACATACATATTCTATCCGTCACTTCAAGAAAAAAATAAATTGTCATTTTTATCTTCGATCACTGATGAAAAAACCAGGTACTTATGTATTTAACGATCGATAGACGTAGGTATTTACAAAATAAGCGCCAAATCGAACAACAGAGCATGTTTTTAAATGTTGAATGTTCTTATATTTCTGTGGATTATGTAAATCTGCAATAAACTACTCGTGTATCAACAACACAAATCAGAGAACGAAGAAATATTTCTAGCAGGTGAATGTACTTCAACGACTGATACCCATTTTTATCACAGCACTTTCAAATATTACAATTGTAATATTTGTTTACAGATTTTCTGTATTAGGTAATATGTTTGTAAATTGTGTTTACCCATTTTGTTTTATTCTATAACCGGCATTCATGCGAAAATATCACGCATAAACAGAATTAAAAATAAACTGCACGTTTTGGTTCAATAAACGCAATCTGTTTAGTTTGGCGGAATGTATTTTTGCACTCCATTTTTTAAGTTAATAAAGTTACGTGTTTGTTATTCGATTTTTTGTGGTACATACCATTAAATTAGGCGATTTAGAGTTGAAATTGCTTCGACAACCCCACATCGGATACGACTCCGTGTCGAACCTTTGTCATTTTAATCACACTTCCGATCTTTCAAGGTAATGTTATTGAAATATGTTCAATTTCCTACGTTCTGTAGGACTTTGTAATTTTCTACGTGTTACTGTATTTTATCCCGACGTTTGGTATTCTATTAACTTTGGGCATGTTATGTCACTATCGAGTCGATTTTATTCTTGAATGGCGTTTCGGTTTGTATTTCTTTGATATATTATTATAGGTACTTGAATTGAGTGAGTAAGGATCGTTTCTTTATGTATTTGTACGACAAAATAACTGTATATTTACGTTCAGAAAAAATATTTTACGTTCTTCTTATAAAAGCTAAGGTTTTGTGTGCCAGAGGCTGCGATTTGTGTTCGATTTTGATTTGAAGCGGGTTTCGGTCATTATTTCCGTGTGAATAAGAGATAATTTTTTACACACATTTATATGAAACATATAAATAACATATATGTGGTATAATTGTATTTTTTTATTCACTTATAAATAACTCTACATACACTTAACTCCAAGTAAGTGTCATGGACAACACAAACAAACTAACACACATTTTGTCCGAGAACATAAAAAAAACATTCATCGCTGGGAATCGAACCTAAGACCTCTTCAACGGCAGACAGGGCGTGAAAACTATCATGCAATTTTATACGGGTCGTCGATATTTTTCTATTACTTCCAATCTTTTGCCGTAGTTAGACATATACAAAGACATTACATAACAATGATCTTAAGCAGCTCTTAGTATCATTGCTCACTTACTTATAAGCATCTACTTAACAGTAAGAGCTTTCATGTGTGGCCGTTTAACAGTAAAACCTTTTCGTAACCAAGCAACAAAAAGCAAACAGCAATGGGACTCCGTTCGATCGATGTACTTAGTGAATGAACGGGATTTACTTTTTTGCTTTCATGTGTGAATATGATTGAAAGTTTAATGAAAGCGTAGGTTGTAGTAATCTTAACGCAAGTCGAAGAGATCCTTCTTGATTTATATGACAATTTATATAACCGGTTATGCGAGTAGGTACCTAACGTTTAGCGTTACTTTTTTCGTTATTGAACTCCTCCTAAACGGCTAGACCGATTTAATTTCGTTGGGAATTCATAGTGCCTCTAATAGTTCATAGTTATTATTAGTTGTCAGTTATGTGTTTATATTTTCTTCATCTACTGTTAACATCTTTATAGGGTAATTTATTAAGGTACTCGTATATTTCGATATAAGACAGCAATTCTAAAATTAAATGGTATTATAATAAGTAACTAACATCACCTACCTATAACCTCTAGAATTCATTAAACATAGAAGACAAAGTTTGACAAAGTTATGTAGGTAATATTTCAGCAAAATATTATGTACAATAATATTTTCAAAAGGGCTGTTTTCCTTGCGAGTTTTCAAAACTCCATACAAAATTAATCCCTACGTTGAATACCCTTCGTAACAGCGTACCTTCCTCAGAGTACGTCACTTCGTATAAGCTGCGTAAATATTTACAACGGATAAATAATTCGAATATTGCTCATACTAAGGGGCAATAAAAATACCTCACATCAAATCTGTGCCGCAATTATTCATTCGAAATGCCATTGGGCCCCTACAGCTCCGCACCCGACGCGTAATCGAGATTCTTCATGCAAATTATGTACGACTAACGATTTGAGGTGATTCATTGTTGAAATAAAATTAAAAATAATCATCCCCTAACATTAACTTTTGCCCAGTGATTTATTACAAAAATAAGTACCTACCTCCTGTCTACCTAATACGGAGCTTTTTTCTATGCTTTTTCTATATGTACGAATTGGACGGAAAATAACTATCGTAAAGAAGATAAGGACATGTGCAGAATACTTTCGACTATTTAATAAGACTGATAGTCGGTACAAAATATCGTTGCTTTATAGAATTTAAACCAGCACTGTACGTATTCTTTACTAAAAATCACCCAGGTTATTGACCTCCTATTAGCTACATTTGTTGCATCCTTCAAGAAAACGAACACATTGTGTGAATATAACCTTAAATCGTTGGAAATTTACGCAGTGACACATTTTTGCATTGAAATTGTAAAAGAGTGGGAAAACAGGGAGAAATTGAAATGTATGAGACGTTTCCGATAGCGCTTAGGAAATTCATTTGGCCCGGATTTTATCCAAACACGCGAATATACTTTTACTTCCCATTTCAAACGTTAAGTATAAGACATTTTACAGATTTATAATTTAACTAATTTAGAAGTTAAATATTAGATAAATATAAATTACATATTTGTTGTAATATTTTTATTGCAACTACTCGTAAGTTCATTTATTCGAACTAAAGCGTATCCGTAACCGTACTCAAAGTTTATTTGTCAAAGAACAGCACAAAAATAAATTTTGTTTAATTATGTGTTACAAATATATTTGCTTTTTAATTTAAAGCAAAACTCATACAATCGTCGGACTTAGGGCTCCAATCATAATAATTGACGTTCACTTTTTCTAGCATGGTATAATCTTTTGTTTGACCATAGAAAGTCCTCTATTTAAGTCTCAATAATGATCAATAAGTTTTGCAAATAATAAGATTGTATACTGACATTTACCTAGATAGTCTGATACCACAATTACTTTCTTAGTATCGATGTCTTTTTACCAAAGTAGTATTTTCTATACCATCAACTTTCAAGATCAGACAACCAATTACCTAATGGCTGTACAAGAATACCTTGTAGGATTCTGTTCAGTAAGAGACGTTTGAGATTCTTGTATATCTTGTGTGCAATGACGAAGCAACTTTCGTTCCGATTCGAAAAACAATAAATAAGATACCCATGCATGATTTATTCGTACCTTTTAGAACAGAGCTCAATGAATACATGAATTTAAATTTTAATTATAGTGAGAGGTACCTGTGATTAATTATGTTATACTTGTTACTCACGAAATGTCTTATTGTCAATAACATTTTTTTTTTCTTTCTTTTAACTCTAAAAATACGAAGTTCGTACAGTATCAAACTTTAATAGATTAAATAAAATTATTCCATAATTATATTATTTTAACATTCATAATTATGATATTGGTATTTTTTGATATACCATTAATAATGTCACACGTACGATTGAACTAGCCGTGTGGATAAACTGCCTACGTGGATAAATCTTTTACGCGAAGTCCTTTAAATATCGCTGTTTCATCGCGATCTGGCACCGTTGCGCCGGATATTGTAAATATTTTAACAATAATTATAATGTATTTCGCTGTAAACTTTAAATTACTTGACATGAAGCTTTAGCTGAATTTAAAAAAACGATATCGCATGTAATAATGGTAAGACGACAACATATTTAGAGACATTGATGGTATAAGTGGTATAAATTGTAGTATGTTTTTTTATATTATTCGGTTGTAGTCTTTAATGAACAATTAGTAAATAAATTTGAGGTCTATCTATCGGTAGGATAGATCCGGCAGATGTTCTTCTGTAATATATGTATATCGTCGATTGCGAGAATTTGGCAATATAGAAACACTTATTTGATTATTATTATTAATTTGTATTGAGTAAACAGCGTGATGTCATGAAGTGGACAGTACGTGAACGGAATCGTGTTGAGACAAGCAACCTCCTTTGACACATTGATGATTAGACTTGACAATGTCATGGCTTGAGGATTCAACTCGGGACTAGTCGGGACCGTTGGTTTACTCTTCAGGCCTATATTGTTGTTTAATTACTACAAATAATATACTGTGTCACTCGCTGTATTCACTAACGGATTTTATTTGCCTGAGACCTACGTCATGAATCCTGAACACCCCATACAAGAAGGCCCTGACGAAACAACAAATGCCGCTAATCCACCCCTGGCGACGTCATGTAAATGTTCGTCATATTGAATAACTTTTACTACGACGGCAATTTAATATTTTTAACAATTTCTTCAGTTTTCACAGATCTTTAGAAAATGCCCAACTTATGAAACAACTTTTACTATGACGACATTTGATAATTGATAGTTTGGCTGATCCCTTAAAGATCCTCGTAAGTTACTTCAGATCCTGAATTTCGAAGTACCTTTTAGATTAAATCGAACATGTTGCGTTTAATTTAGACATTTATAACACATTTACGCTTGACTTCCACCCGATACCACAGACCTCCTGTCATGTCAAAATATCTTGCTGATATAACTCTGGAAGGAAAATACGAATTTAATACGATATTATTCTATCGGAGAACTATGAATGAAGCTGGATGCTTTATCCCATTTTCTGTGATAATATTTTTTTCTATGGAAATGGCTGACAAAGAACACTATGATGGTCAGTGTTACCACAATAGAGAGTTAGTCTGTCTATATTGTTGTTCAAAGTTGATCGAATCATATCATAGACATGAGCGTTGTGTTGCCCGTTGAGACAGAAGACAGAAGAAAATATTACACGATCAAAGTATTAGAGAAACAAGGCGTTAATCTTTATCTAATTGAGTAGTATTTACTCTCAAAACTAACTTGAATAAATAAGAACATATACACCGTGTATATTATAAGTAATAAGGTTTCTACAAAAAATAATATGATTTTGTTCGAAAATGAACGACAGTTAATTTTAAGTCATTTTTGTGAGGCACAGAGATAAAAAACATGGAAAAAGAAATCGTAAAAATAGATAAGGTTAATCTGTCGCTATAGTTCTTAAGAACTACTTGAGTACTCAGCTGGAAAAGACAGTCTAAGAGCTAAGAAATAGAACTATTAATTAACTCGTGAAATGAATGATTTCAGCTTATTTTATTCCAGAAATTAAGTGAATAAAACCTTATTCATTAAAACTAGGGATTGTATAGATTGAAAGTTCTAATTATGACGAAATTGTCGGAGAAATCAAAATAAGAGACGAATAACTAAAATCTCAGGGGTGTTGTAGAAAATTGATACATTTAATTTCACTGGTACATTTATTTTAGACTAGAAAATAAACCAAAATCGGGATTTATTTCCTTCGTCTAGCGAGAACGACTTAGATCTAATCTAATACGACGCTGTTCGCTCAAGATTCGGTTAATTTTCTGACCTAATAAATACGAAAAACCTGGCGAAAACATCAACATTTAAGTTAAATGGAACAATCTTGAAGATTTGCTATAGCGGTGAACTTTAGAAAATACAGCCAATTTAATAATGAGTAGAAAGTCAATAATTATAGTTTATCAGTAAAAAATGTCTATAATATTACATTATAATGTAGAAAGTAATTTCTTTCGCATCATGTTCACTTCTATAATTATTGTATATACGTATAAATCTCATTTATGTTTTTAATAAAATAATTACTGGAAATAATGTCAAGCTATTCATGCAAATAATATAAAATTGGATTGTCTTTTTATAATATTAAAATAGACGCTTTTTACTAAACACCGTATACACACCGAAAAAGGGTCCTGGAAAAGTCATCCCATATTGAGGTAGTATAGTGGTTGAAGCATTTTTAGAGATTTCGTCGATTTTGAAACGAGGAAAAATAAATATCGATTTATAAATAACAAAGCAGCAATTTTAAGATTTCTGGAAATCTTATCTTATTTAGGAAATTATGGAAATGTTTAGTTACTACCAAATTAGTTTTAGACATTTTATAACGAAAACACAGATTCTTTTTCTCATTCGGATTCAGAGCAAAGCTGCGGGCAACAGCTTGTTTCAAATAAACCAATTAATATATCGTTGGTCAAAAAAAATTACATTCAAGATATTTATAATAAGTCCTGTTTGGGTCTAACTGACCCAAAACAACTTCTGGATCAAAAAGCAAAATTCAAAATGTGCAAAAATCAGAGCCCAGCGGGTGGGCCGGAAATTGTCTCGCGAAAGCGACATTGTCTGTGTCGGATTATTGTCGATTCAGTACGTCATTTCCGTTTTAGCGAAACATCCGGTAATTATTCGGAAATTGTTGAATATAATACGGAGAGGGTTGTGAAATTAAGTCACCTGCGGAATTTCAACGAGATCGAACTCTGTAATATCGATTTTACAAATATGTAATTGTAATTCTTTATAAATTTAACGAAGTGTATGGGTATGAGAACCTTTTGTAAAAATACATCATGTAAGAGTAGGTAATATTCGTCTGATCATCTTTATTACCGTTGATAGAAGGAATATTTTTATTATAACTTATCAGATCAAAAGATTTTTACGAATCACTTATTGCTTATAAGCGATATACGTGGTTCATTTGGATGTTGTATGATGGTTTGAAATAAAATGCAACTTCAAATAATATTGTACTAGGATTCAATTTCGTATTTTACCACCGTACCAACTTGTTTAATTTCAGTGAAACGGAATATGAACTGAACATTATTTTGTTCAATGACCCTATGTAAACGTACGAGATACAAACCTCGCATAAATTTACAGAATCACAGAAATAGATGCAAAATTTATTGTCTGAAGATTATTGTTTCAAGTATGGCCAGAATTTCCAATACACGGGCCTGCTCCCAATATATCATTCAGAGCACCCCGTAATAGGGAGTCGTAATGGTATTATAATTGCTAGTGTTTAGGCAGCCGATGAAGAGAATATGGATAGAAATAATGTGGGAACACGAAATCTAATTCGATTTCAAATACCGTTATTTCAACGTAATTTCAATACCGTAGAGGTATTGAGAACATAATATATTTTGACATTTCTAATTTATCTTTTCTGTAATTTACCTCACGAATTGTGTTTTTGTGTCGTTTTCTAATACATTTTACCATTTCATATATACATAGTTGTGCCTTTCAATCTATCAGACAGAGATTCTTAGCTAGTAATTATTGACAAAAATAACTCGAGAGCTTCAAATTCGGGGATAAATAATTCCATACAGGATAAATTTCCTAAAAATCTGTTCTTACTTCCTCTATACCTTATAAGAGACGTTTGTACCAAGTTTCATGCTTCTAGGTCTTGTGGCAGAGTGTAGCGTGTCAGTCAGCCTAGGTCACTATGATAATGATGACAAATCCAATGTTATATTATGTTATACGTCGAAATCCGTCAACCCGTTTGAGCTGTAGCGCGTGCCATAATAATCCTCATTTAAACAAACAAACATACATACGCTGGAAAAACATTACCCTTATTACGCAGTCTGATAAAAAGACGGAGAATGATGGATGGTGACAGTCAATAAATGTGTTTATTAAAGTAACGTATACCTTACCAATGTAGATTTCATCGCCAAATACCTTTTTGGTGAAGTTGTAGAGAGGAATTCACGTACCTGTAAAAAATAAATATTATTAGGTGAGATTTGTTGTCCCAACATAACAAAAACATATAATGTTCCACAAATGTGGTACGAATATTAATATTAATATAAGAAAACTGGAAGAATTAATCATAGTAAGCTACAACAAAATTATACCTACGCATGGAAGAAAAAATGTCACGCCCAGTCCTTTTTAGTGTTCCGTACGAAAAACACCAATAATATATTGTTTTTATTCTTAGTTACGATTCGTATGAAGTTAAACAAAAAATGTGAAATTTCCCTAAAAATCTTAAAAGGGTTAAATTGTCCAATAGAGACTACAAATACTGTACCTACTTTGTGTTACAATATTTAAAAAGTATTTTTCACTTGTCTTTCATTTTCCTACTTTCTTCTAATTTGCATTGTGTCGTATATTTTACAGATATTTTTATAGATTGTACTTTTTTGAATTAACCAGGTAGGTACAATTATACAGGTAAAATTTTTGCTCATCATAAATGATGCAGAAAATAAATTCCAAAATATTTTGTTATTCGTTGACATGGTCCGAATATTTTATAGAAACGATGTTATTTTGACGTGACAGCAGTACATACAGCCGTTATTTTAAAGACTAAACCAATTTTTGTTTGTTCCTGCGGGAATATGCTGAAGCCACAAATTGATTTACGTTTCAATCACAGATATAGATATGTGAGATTCGCAGATTATTGCATTTCAAGGACTATTAAATTAGTATACCTTTACACGGTGGTGGTTGGAAAAATTTAAATCGCAAAGAGCTACCTGTCTTGTTTAAATAAAAAAGAAAAACAAAAAGGGAAAGTTTTAATGGTCCCTACAAAAAGGTTACAGGAAATTGAAAAGATTATTCATTTGATAGTTGGGTCTATAATATTTATTAGGAAAATGGTTATTTTCCTTTGGATTAACATAAAAGGAACCCTAATCCACATAATGACAGCTATTCGAAATCGGATAATGATATGACGATATTTATGTATTGAAATATTCTAACTTTTAAACTTTATTATAATTAGTATTCGCCAGAACTTATAACTTAAACAAAGTTTTCTATAAGCTCGGCTCCATATTATAAGTTAGCAATACGAAAGTTACCTGAGGTCTTATCCGTCTGTTGCATAAGAATATTTTTAAAAGTTAATTCTTTAGATTTGTATAGTTAATAAAGTCTTTAACTGAACTTTTAATGAAGTACCTTATCTGTAAGTAGAATATAGAAACGCTACTTTTCTAGCAAAGTTCTGCATTTTGTATTAAATAACATAATTTTAACCAACGTTAATTAATATACATATCTAACGAAAGATATTATTCTCTACCTTATCTCTACATAATGTAGGTTAAAAATAAAAGGCAATTATTCCATAGTTATACGAGTATCTATTGATATTCACAGATTGCGTGTATTCGATATTATCTACGATTCACGTCGCTATTGCGTGATAACTGCCCATACTATAAGCAGAGTAATTGCGACTATCTAACGAAAATGATGTCCCTGCCGCAGCTGTGTATAATAAATGTCGCATAAATGCAAAACAACAGTGAAACTTTAGCGTTATATCTGTTATATACGAAATAGTCCAACCCATTATTATATAACTGTTTTGGTTACAATATCACCCTTAAATGACAATAATATGTTGTCGTTATTGACAAATAATGCTTATATGTTAAGCTTTCGTTTTAGAATATTAATTAGTTGTAAATATTACAACGAATAGTCCAAAAATATTTTTTTGTCATCTGTCGTGGGTTTTCTTTCTATTTGAATTATGAACATTATAACGGTCGACCCTTTGACGTAATAAATGTTAGGTTTTTCAAGAGCTGACTAATGTAATTTCTGTAAAAGATGAAAACAGCTGTATTACTTTGATCTACAGAAACAGATAGAAGTTAAATAACAGTGGCGGGTATATCAAAGGGCAAGTTCAGAAACATCATCTACGAGTCAAAACATTCAAATGTCGGTTGTTATTGTAAATATATACTTGAACTAGCAAATTACAATGTTACAAAACTGATTAAGCTTCTGACACGAAGTTCTTACTGAGAATATGATACATTTTGCGTTATATAATGTCTAACCTTCACATAGAAGGTAATTTCAAATCCTTCAAGTTGTATTTGTAATTTGGAAACAGTAAATATATGTAAATTGTAGAACTAGTCCTAATTCAAACTAGATAGGTTATTTAACATCAATTTAAGTTAAAAACTTTATCAGCAGGGAAATTAACTAGCTAGAAGTCGCTAATGTTAGATTCTGTATTATAATAATTTAATTTTATTATTATCCTCAGGTAGATACGTTTTAGAAGGCAAACAGTGGCACTGTAAAAAGAGACAAATGACAAGAACAGCTAATAAGAAAGGGACAGGTGAGTCGCATGCAAAATTAAGAAATGGCACAGTAAGGAAATTCTTCCTACAGTTTCCTTATTCATAATTACCAGAATTTTAAATACGAAAAATAAAAACATGGCCGTATTAAGTAAAGAGGACTTAAGACCTCTGAAAAACGACCCAGCATTATTTATTCGCGAACCCTCTTTTGGTTTTAATACGGATTTATGTATATACATTAAAAAAAGAAGCTTATGTCATAGGGATCTGTTACACGGATGATATTCTATTCTAATAACAAACATCTCTCACGACTCTATAATACTTATAAATTCCGTGAACTTATTTTTAATTTTCGTTCGACAGCTAGAGTGGTCTTAAGTAGTACTTAGTTATAGAGAGTAAAGATATTTTGAGAAATATATGCTTGGGATAATGTTTATTTACGTACTAATTTTATGTATTACAAGGAAAACTTTATTAAAAAATAAGTTTTATTATTTACTCTTCGTAAATAAACTTTGCCTGATTCGAGTGTAGGTTTATGTTAGAACTACTAGATGGCAGTACTTATTGGTATTGAATGATAGATGTAAAATATTTTAAGGTATCAAATCAAATCTAACGCATATTTATTACTTCACTAAGTTTTAGTTAAATGGTAAAAGTTTGCATAAATAAATGAAAATAATTACTTCCCAACCAATGCCGCGAACGGGGACTACTTTATAATACCAGAAAAAAGTAACAAAGCGAAATAAATAGTATATAAAAGCAGATAAAAAAGATTTACAATGTCAATTTCATTTACAGGTACACAGGTATATGGAGTATTGATGAATATTGATGTATTATTTTATTGCTTTTTTTATGTTGTAATATGTTTAGCTATAGGTATGTATACTGACATAGTTTTTAAGTCCTTTATTATGTACTACTAACAAAATAATGGATCATTGCTGTCCGAAATAAATTATAAAAAAAAATTACAGTCACAAATGCGACTAATCATTTAATAGCTTAAGTATCAAACAATATTCAAAAGCGTTACATTTCACGAACCTCGCAGACACTAGTACGGCATAAGGTCATGTTAACAATGGGCGGGCCCGTCTACCCTCATTACTGGTGCCGAGCTTTTATAATGCTCATGACGACTTTCGAGCAATATCGTCTCTACGAGCACGAGTATTCGATAAAAGATACCTTTGCAAAAATATGTTATTAGCGTTAGGAATAAATGAATTAGCAATCAACTTTTGTGTTGTTGATTTTATTAATTATAAAAACTTTTTCGAATTTATTATAGAAGTAAGAGTATGTATCTAGATAAATGACTTCCATAGGTATGTAATATTCTCAAAGAAAATTGTAATAATAATAATTTACTTGTTTCTCGCCTTATTACATGCACTCTACAATCTATTTTTGGAGATTGGTACCTAAGATAATCGTTTGTCCTGTATTTTAAGGATACAATGTTTTGAGCCGTTAAAAATTGTGACCCAAAACACCCACACTTCTGAGTATTAAGTCTACGCTGGCGCGTGATAAAAAATATCAATTTTCACTTAGAGGGTCGCGAAATATTGAAGATCAGTTTGTTTAGGCTGGAACAGAATTGATAGCTAGGATAATGTTTTGTTTGGATTTCTTCTATAAATCTAGGCAGAACAACATAGCAGACCAAAAGGTACCTAAAGTTAAATGGTTAAATTTAAAAATCGATCTTTTCTAATATTTTCAGTTAATGCAACAATCAATAATGAGTATTTATTTTTCTATATCTTACGTAAATTTTCATATTTCTTATACGTGCTATTGTCCTAAACATACTTATATGTATAAATAACCTATACATCTATGTTAAGCCTTCATCAAAATTAATAATATTTAACTAATTATAATGCTCCATTCCACAGAACGGAGTAGAATGGCCAATAATGACATAATGTGATGGCTACAAGTTTCATTTGGTAAAACATGTTTTCTTCGTATGCGAACAATACGACACTTGTCTTATGCTCATGATGTGACCATCTGGAAAATAGGCATTCTTGCTCCTTATCTTGTCACAACAAATAAAATGAGCCACTGGATAGTATTTCAAACGCTCGAGAATGTTTTATTAATGATGGAAACATGTTTTTATCATTTAGGGCAAAATTAAATTATTTTGTTTTAGACGGGTTTTTTTTTAATACTGTAAAATATTTGTATATTGAAAATACATTTTCAAGAAAATAACGATTCCTTTAAAATTACGATCGAGAAAAATTTACGTTAGTTCTTTTCATCTCAGTATAATATTAATATAAAGAGTTATTAGCCTAAATGCTAGAATTGATTTTAGACTAAATTTCCAGAATTTATTTGATGTCCAATTTACTTTGAGATGCATTAATTTGAAATATTTTCTTCTATCAAAAAGCTATTGTTGTGCGTAAAAGTTTTAAATTATATTCATTCATAAAACAAAATTGAATTTTATATACAATCTTAAAATTTTGTTTAAAGCAATATTTGTTTGCCGTTATTACATTCTTTCAAAACAGAAAATGAAGATCAAATTGTAGATAATACACGATAACAGTTTATACACAAACGTGGGAACCAAAACATTTTTCAATCAATTTATCCCAAATGGATCTCGAGGCGAAATCACGCAGATAAAGCGAATTCGGGGCTTGGGAAACCGTAAAATGATACCGACCGACGTGCTTAAAATCGGGTGTATAATTTAAAAGAAGTGTCCGATACGCAAATTTTACCCATTAATGCTTGGGAGGGACAAATATTGTCCCTTACATAATTTTACCTTAAATTTGGGTTGCGAACTGGATTCGAGGATTGGATTTTTGCTATAAATAAATAATGTAACATGTATCTGTTTAGTTCTATAAATAGTATAAAGCTAAGAAGAAAATTGATTAACAGTTTGGAATTAGATAGAGCCTTGTAGATGGTGAATGTGTGAAATTCCCTTTCCCGGGGACTAAAATTTTGTGTAGTTATAAAACCTCCTTTTTGAAATTTCTCAAAAATGATACCAATTATTCTCAGGGATTTTGACAATCACAGTAAAGTAAGATGTTCTTTGTGAATATCCCCTAATAAAATATGTCATGGATCAAGACGAATGTTACCCATTTCATCT
This sequence comes from Lerema accius, assembly GCA_001278395.1. Lineage (NCBI taxonomy): Eukaryota > Metazoa > Arthropoda > Insecta > Lepidoptera > Hesperiidae > Lerema > Lerema accius. Next base: position 181,195 of record LGAG01000450.1, on the reverse strand, counting down.
TTGAGTATCTGCTTCTTTCTGAATGGACAAAGGCAAGGAAGACAAAGAAATATTTTATTGGCGTATTAGATTTAATACTACAGTTCAGTTGGCAAGGATGGTAGGTAACAGGAAATTCCAGACTGCATTGATGTATACCAGGACTGTAACTCTGTAGCTTACTGGTAGATAGGGAAAATAGTGTTGCAAAATAATTTACGACACTTACACTACTAACTTGGTCTACTTCTGAGAGTAAATATTACTACAATGGAAAGTGTCACATTATAACAGGTAAAAAAGCATGTAAAAACGTCTTAGTCACCTACTTGGATTACCCTTTCTGAATTAATCGCTACTAAGAATTTTTCTTTGCTTCACTTCAAAATTGTTTTTCCTCCAATTATTTATTTTACTAATTGCTTGAAATTGCGTAAACTTGCTTTACATTTCGTTCAGCAATAAAAGACCTCGGACAGGTAGATTTAATTAATTTAAGGACAAGCTGTCTGTTTCAGGGGAATCAATAACTACAAGAGTAATTTGTTTTGTTGACCATTTAATTGACCGTTGTAAATTTACCGTCGAATTTTGTCGGGAGCGTTCACCCGTGTGGACGCTATTATAAAATTTGGATTGGTAATTGTGTAATTAAATTTGGTTTATACAGTTAATTATTGCGTGTTTCCATGCTTAAGTATAATATTTTTATAGGATACTTTCGTTTTATTAAGTTTATTCATCCGTTATCTTCTTTTTTATTTCAAAATTTTATAACAGTTTCGAAAATTAATAGTAGAAATATTATTTTTTCATCTATTCGCTAGGAATTTAATAAGAAAGGAGAAGTAAAGTTTTTCTCCAAAATATTATTCTGAGTACGTTTTCACGGTCGGAGATTGCCAATGAGTTTACGATAAGGCGGCTTCGTGCGTGCGTCTGCATATTTTTCCTTTTACAATTTCAATTTAAACCGTATAATCTAAATGTGAGGTTTGTTATCCAACGATCTTCTACTTACTTATTTTTACTTTAATTTATAAATAATAACCGCGGCAATGACCAATATATTTTTGTAAGATTATGAAATTACGTTTTTTTTGGTTTTTTAAACATTGTTGAGTGCTTTGTTTTACAGCAGTTTTTTGTTTATAAATTAAAATTTAATAGAATTCCGTGAAATAAAAAACATCAAATTTTAAGTAACTACAAATAATCCCAATACTGACAACAGCCCAATAGAAATCAAAAATACATTATCAGTTAACAAAACCTATCAAAGCGACTTTTATTCAAAACTCTACCTAATACAGTTGAGTGCAAAAAAACACGACGACTAAGAACATAGCTCGAAGGGAAGCATGTTTAATCCTTTTAAATCCCTTAATGGACATTTGAACCTTGTACTCTAAAAGGTATTCACAACAAAACTTATCGTAAATATTTGATCTATTTCCAAACAAGTGACAAAGGACAAAAGATTTTAGTGAAAGTAATAATGGTCTAGTTACAAATACGTATTTTTGAATGATTTAATTTATGTGATATTTTTTTAAATAATGGTAAAAGATAATAAAATCTTTAGTGTTTTATTTTTTTTATCTCAAGAGATTGTAAAACAGAGATTGAAAGCTTTCATGAAATTCATACTGAGTCAAAACCAGGCTTGATTTATAAGAAACTTTGTTAGTCGCTGTTTGTCTTGTTCATCAATTGGTTATTTAAATAAAAATAAAAACATTATCTTGGACTTTGTATGCTCTTTTCAGACATATTCAATCTACGGAATAAATGTATCATTCATAATTCAATTTCATTTGATTGCTGTATATGTGGCGACAAGATAACACTAGTTATAGCAAATGGGATATTTGGACGTCGAAAATGCAAAGTGTATGAATTTTAAACCGCTTGAATATAGATGACGTGGGCACAGGATACGACTGAAATATTGATTTAGATTACTGTTCGCCCCTAAATTTAATTCAGTGGACCCAACCTTTTTATTTCACGTGATATTCATATGAGCGGCGTGCTCCTCGAATATGATCAATACACAGCAATTTACGAGTACGGTCATAAAAATAAATTTTCGGACGTTGATTCGCATTTATACTGATGTAACATTATAGTATTGTTACGAAAAAGTTAAATAATTTAGTAAAGATTTTTTACAAAATGTCATTGTTATATTTTCATTTCATTTAAGAGTAGAATAGAATCGAACGTGAATGTGAATCCAAATTAGCAATTTGAGTAGGTATTCCGATTCGCTCAAACTTTTTATGATTTTTGTTGGCGCGGCACCGTTATCGAGCGCTACCCTAATTAGCATCTGTCAAGAGCATTAAAATGTGGGTAGGTTTTCAGTCCATTTCGGCAAAGTTATAAAAGTTCAGGCGTCGTATGTGTTACAGGTTCAATGTATACTGAATCATGTTTTATATTTCATATCGTAACTTTATGCGGACGTTTTAATGCGCTCGCAACGATCTAATCGTATTTTCTTTAGTACTACAAGGTTTTATGTGTTCCTAGTTGCTACCAGAGAAGTCGGTTTCACTGGGGTTGTAAATTATTATACGAAGAATATATATGAATACAAGGTGGTAATTTATTTATCATTTTTTAATGGTTCTAGCTCTTTTTAGGACCAGTTAATTAAAATTTTGTATTTGAGTAGTAGGTGTTAAAAAAAGTAATTATGAGAGATTGCACAAAAATCTCATAAAAGCATTTGTCTCTATATGATTATTTAAATGTTATTATGTGCTAAAGAAAGACTTCTGAACTTAAAAGAACGAATCCTAAAACGGTGTATAGGGTAAGCATGAAATGTATGCGCCTGATAAAAATGAGTTACAATTGTTTTGGGTGCGGGTACAATTTGTAACGTATTGTCCCATTTGTAACCTTTGTAAATGTACGAACTATTCCAATGTTTCGAAGCGAACTGAGATAAACAAGACCGTTTACTTGTCATTTTGTAAAAATACTTTATAAAACACTACATTTTTTTGTTACTAACACAATATTTTGCAAAGGTGCGCGTAGACAGACCATTTCAGGTAATGAAAGGAGGGGAGGAGAGATGGGGGTAAGATAACAAGTTTTTAAAAAAGATAAACAATGTAATACATTTACCTTACCATTCAAATGATATTAGACATATTAATAAGTAACCGGTCAGTTTTAGATACTCGTATACCTGTTAGGAACCTATTTGGAAATGGTGAAAATTAAAGTAACTCTACTCAGTCAATAATAATTATGACGTTTCACATTGCAATTAATCGAGTCCTAAGTTGCAGTGATACAATTGTTTCAAAAAGTTTTCGGATATAGGTACTTAATCAATTGGTTCAGAATATTTCCGGATATCCGTTGGTCTACTTTGTTTCTTATTGCACACTCCTGCAAAAACTACGATTAGAAATTTCGTTCGAATAACAGTAATCACAGTTGCAAACTGTTTTCTGTGTGATTTTCTTTTTAGTGCATAGACCCGGAGGATCCCATTTATTTTGAAATATCTTTTGTCACTGCAAACGAAAACTAATAACACACTAAAGTCATACGGGAAACGTTCCCTCTACTTGAATAAACTTTTGTTTCAACAGTGTTTTGCTGCGAATGGATAACTTTTCATTGCAATATTGCCCGATTTTCGTTTGTGATATTACTAAAATCAATAGATTCAGGACCATCAGATGGGTATTCTATTCTTATTATTTCTGAACGATAAATAACTTATTAGTTATAGAAAAGTGTTACTTAATTAAATTGTTAACTAGTGGTCTGTCATAGTTTTAGTAACTGTAGAAGAGATCAAAATTATGGGACATTAATAATTGTACATAGTGAGACGCAACATTCAAAAACAACTTCAAATTTCTCAAATGATGCATTTTTTTAACAAGCTCTGAAACTACGTAACTAAATAAACTTTTTGCTGTGGATATTTCGTGTTAATGCTCACCTACAACAATTTGCTAATTCTATCATTTTCTATGATGCGCCTTTCAAATAGCCAATTACGTAGAATAAGCTTCAAAGAGTTTGCTAGATCAGCTAAAAGTGAACATATCGCTAACATATTCAGTCTCACGTACCCGTGTTATCTAAACCCCGCAGCTGCCTAGCTCGAGCGACGCACACCGTGTCAATTGTTTATTTCTGCGGATAATCTTTTACAAATGTTGTAACAAATATTAATTCCTATTTGTTCCCATAAGTAACAGGTCTCATGTTTTTTACGTTTGTATTGAATCCTACACGCGGTCGAAATTTAACCAAAACCTACGAGTACATATTATGTCAAATAATGGAATATAGATTTGACGTAATATCCTTGTCTGGGCCAGTCTTAAAATTAAGCTTTTTGAACTTCTTCTTCATATCGACTTTGACTATGCCAAATCTCAAATTTGTAAGAACCTGCAGAGTTAATAAAAAGGCATTCAAAGTCGAAGCCTTCACATATTAATTTATATGAGTGAATCCAAAATGACTTCAAAATGTTTAATCAACTGACAAGTTATTAATGAATCAGCAGTGTGTTAAATCTAAAGGTACGAATCTAGAACGAATTCCATTTTATAAAGGTACAAAGATACACAAAGCAAAAAGTCAAAAGATTAAAATGAACTCATATTGGTTGAGTTCTGTTGAGCTTCAAATTGTGAAACATTTCACTTTGCCAGAAATTCGTACATCACCAGCTCTAAAGCTTTGCCAACATGCATCGTACGTTGTGACAGCGATCAAGATTTAAGATTGGTTGGTTTCAATGATAATGGATTCCTTTGTATTTGTCGGAGTTCCTAGAATTGATTTCAAAATAATTCCGATCTCCAAAGCGAATTTAAAATCAGACTAGACGGAAGAGAAGGAACACAATTCTGGCAGAATTTGTCAAGACTCGGAATAAATGTAGAAGACAGATTTTAAATTGACTGAGATTGCAGTGTAAAAATTGTTTACCTGCATAAACGTCATTAACTATCTATGCTTTATACATTATACATTGGATTCATCATCATCATCATCGCAACCTATAACTATCCCACAGCTGGGCTCTAGTTTCTTTCCACAGGGTGAAGGGTACAGGGCATAGTCTACCATGCTGGCCTAGTGCAGATTGGCAGGCGGATTGGCGGATTAATTATTTGTTTATAATTTTTGAACACATTAAGATGAATCAAATGGCGAGGTTAACGCGTAAAGCATTCTCTCCCAGATAATTTGGTATGACAGATATTCGCGAAAGGCGGTCTAAAAACAAAAAAAAAAAGAAACAAAAAAAGGAAAAAATACATAGATACATACATACATTATTAAATTATTCTACCAACTTTCGTACTTTACTTTTTCTTTAAATTACTACGACCATTAAAAGTAAGTTTTAATGGTTTTCTCGCCTTTTACTATCAGCTTTAGCAAGTTAAATCGTTAATGTCGTTGTTAAAGTTTAATACGTTTGTGGGACTAACAGATGCTTGTTTTGCAGTATGCTTACTGTACTTTCAAAATTCCTTCTTACTGCATCATATGAAGTACTCCTCGAGAATTGTTTTAGAATTTTTTACAATTAAATCTAATGAAGGAAACACCTTAAAATATTTATAATAATTTGAGGAGCCGTTCTATGGTTATGCATATAATTTTGTTTTGTGCACTTCTTTTCCTAATAAAAAAATATGTAAAATGTCAAACTTATACGTGTCTGTATTATCCTTAAAACGGTATCGAAAGTCGAACCCATCAAGTATTGATTATACATCTTCCCCTTTATGCGAGATTCATTAGATATTAACACCCTTATTGCTCATAATGTTTAGTGCAAATTTTGATAATATTAGTTACAATTTAATATAGGTACCTTGAAGCAGACGAATCAAATGTTTGAGGCATCACTGGAAACTTGCATTTGCGATTAGTTCTCGCTAATTTTCGCTTTAAGTCTCTGTAGTGCAGAATTATATAATATTACTAAGTGTTAGTAATATCCCTTTGCGATACTCCGTGTTATGATCACTTCACGAATATAGCTGAATTGAGCTTTGAGGCGAATATGACACGATGTTGTATAAGAGGTCTGATCATCGCTCTTTGTATTTGAATGCTTTAAAGGGATCTACCCTAAACATACGTAGGTTTAACTTAATATACCTAAGTCCTCATTACTAAAATATTTTAAGGTAAAAATTAAATCTTTACTTCTCTTACTTAGCTATCCCTTTTCTCTCTTTCATAAGGCCCTGTTTATGCTCTCTAATAATAACAAAAATTGATATTGCCTTCATCACTAAAATTAACGTAAAAAACCTAACAGAAGTCTTCATATAGAGGAGAACCAAGTTCAATTCATAATTTCGCTTTTTTTTAAATATTACTGCATTAACGTCTAATATCTATAAGTAGGTTGGTTCGTTGTTTATTGAAATAAGATACTTTTAAAAGTAAACACTCGTAAGTAATTATTAGATGTTGCTCTTTGTTAGTATCATTCATTCTGTGTAATTATTCAGATCCCATCTAACGAAAAGGGATCCTCCACAGTAATTTACAGGAAAGGGTTAATAATTAAAAGCGCAGTTTATAATTAAGTCTCTTCGTAGCTCGTTTAGTCAAGTTACACTTTAAACGGGACAATAAATGACGAAACAAAGTCACGACCATTTTAGACAATACAGAATCCAGTTATAGGAAAAGAACTGACATCCCTTTATTTGTGATGGCTTATGTTTTGTAATTATCACCACAAATAAAATAACTTTAGAATCATAATAATATAATTAAACGGAATATTTGTGTCTTTTAAAAATACTGCAGAATAAATACTTAACATCAGGTGAGATCATTGTCAAAGATTATAAAGATAGAATCATATATTTACACGGAATATTTGTGTTTTAAAAAGACTGCAGAATAAATACTTAACATAAGGTGAGATTTTTGTCAAAAAGTAAAAAGTTATATAAAATATTTTTTTTGTGGAAAACATTTAATCCTTTTGGATATGTAAAAGCTCTTTGTAACTTTTATATATATTTAACAAACCATCTAGTAACTGTATTAACAGTCCTTTGGAGGGCACATAAAGGAGGGGAGATGAGAATGTAGATACGAGTATACTTGTGTTAGCTTTTTCATTCAGCGGAAATTCATCACCGGATATGAATGATGGCAAAATAAGATAAAACATTTCAGCGGCATAGGTACAAATACGTGTTTTAAATATTTGATCGCATTCAACTTTGAGTTTGTTTACTTTAGCAAGCTTAATATTATTATGTACGATTTTTGGTGCGTAGCTTAATTTATAATTACGTACGTAAGTAACAGTATCTTTGTGAATTTTGAGTAAAATATATTCCAGATATACAATGTTAGATATACGCTAAAATCCAAAATAAAAGTTACCTCTTCTAAAACGAGAGGGCTGGAGCATCGCACACAGATTTTCTGTATTTTTAAAAAAGCCGAACACGTGGGCTTAAAAGTAAAGTTAAAATAACGACACGAACATAAATTAGTGTCGAGAAAAATGGCGTCTCGGCATAACGTGAGATATGGCCAATATAACCGGCCTGATGTACGCTGAATGGGAGTTGGCCGGTCAATATTGATACGCCGTTATGACCCATTTACCTTTTCGGTTGGCGTTGCGTTCCCACCACCGGAATTCCGGGAAACGCCGTTTAAAATTCGTGTTGCTTTTCAGCTAACTTGTTTACAATGTCTGGCCAAATGCGTTTTCCATTCACGTTGTTGCGGCAAAAACTGAAGTGCTTTTAAACGAGGAAAAGTCGCTTTATTACGACACTTGATTTTAAGTGTTCAGAGTTCACTCTGTAGCGCGTTTAGAGTATCTATTATATTATCTTTTCTGTTCCTTACGGCCAGGCAAATTTTTTAAACACTAACTAACTGGCCATGATCAATCGCCTTAACCCTTCTTTCTCATTCTGGATGAAGCCGTATATGTTGTGTTGGCCAAAGAGAAATACGCATACAATATAAAAGTTTATTTAAATACCATTTTTTTGTGATATTGTAATGATATCAAAAGTAGTGTTTGTGGTCGAGGCCTTAAGTACCTACCTACTCACAGATAAGAGTTAGACTTCAAACTATTTTAATTGTAAGTATTGTAATTTTATTCACTTTTAGTTAGTAGCATTATAAATTATCAAACAAAATCGATGACCCGTAATTATGGAACATTATACAATATTCCAAGACTCTTTGAACTTAGGAAACTACCAAGAAATGTGTAAACACTACAAATAATATTCGATGACGTAAAAATGTTGGTATAAGAGAGTATTGATAGAATGTGAGTATTTCGTTAAGTACAACTCCTTAGGAAAGGTGTTGACTCATAAAATAAATTGAAATGTTCCGTCGATCAAGATTGGTGGCAGGACGTAGCGGTCTCGAAGCGCTGACGATAAATCAACTCGACGCTTTTATGTATAAAAAGAAAAAATATCGAGAAAAGTCGTTTATTTGTTTCCAAACTACACCCAGGCGGTTTTGAAGCTTCGATATTTTACTAAAAATCTTGCTGTGGAATTTAAATTTCATATTTCGTTGCTGTCGCTGTTGTAGCCCATTAGACGGGTAGCGAAATGGCAGATGACACTTTACGCCAGCAGCTTTAATTAGGTAAGAAATTTCGGCTGATATTGAAACTTGTTACCTGTCGCTCGATATCAAGTTATTATTGGGACGCGACGTCGGGACTCCATTGATATTTACTGAAGGCTGTCTTATATTAATGTAATAATCCAGAGAAGTACTTCGAATACCTACTGTTAATGAAGCTTTGACACAAATGGACATTGTAGACTATTATATAGAGGAGATACGAGTATTAGTGGGGTAAATAATATCAAACTGTTACTTGAAGTAAGTAAAAATATTTTGAATTCATCGGTTTATATGTATACAGCTGTAATGTAATACGTTTAACCCCACTACAATGGGGATAAATATGCGTGGATATTGAATAGATGGATTTGTAGATGTATGAATTTCAAAAGACTCAAGGGTATCTACACCAATACTTTTCTCAACTTATAAAATATATTTTCAAACAATATCTCATAACAAATGCTTCGATAAAAAAATGCAAATCACAATAAAAGCAAATCACTTCTTACTGTTCTACATTTCGCTACTTATAAAATGCATAATAGACGTTTACGACAAAGCGTAGTTTTTCGAATATCCTCTTTCCTTTTAAGTATTCAGTATTATTTAAACATTTTCTGTTATTCCGACAACTTATTTCTTGAACAAAATATTTCCAAACTACAGTAAAGGTATTGTAAGTTATTGTCGAAGCTAAGGATTAATTCCTATTTGTTGATAAAAGTTTTTATAAATTTAATTATTTTTTTAATACGTTTTTGGAATAATTCATGAAAGCCACCAAGATGGTTACTCAATTGATAAATGGGAGAATTAGTCGACTAGATTTAAAAATCAATAAGTTACACACAGTCGGAGGAATATCTGTATAGATTTAGAATTTTAAAGTATTATATATTGTTAGATTGCGTAATTACTTTTTTATTTAGGTTTTTCCTTGAAAAAGTATTAATACTATTTAATATAAGCCATAGGTGATAACTAGGATGGTAGGAATCTCGATTCATTTTATGTGCACTATAAATTTTAAAATACCCTCCGTTTTGTTGAATATTTTATTCAGAATAATGTCACTGTTGAACGCTGAAAGGGAGCTTGTTAGCTAGGAATTTCTCTCTGAAATCTTTATCTTGTGGAAAATTGGTGCACTTATAGCACGACCAAAAGTTAAAGTGTTTAAACAGTAAAATTGCACCTCGAATAATTAACTTCTGGCGATTGACTTCGTTCGAAGGATTTTAAATTAAACAACTTTCAAAAATAATTTACTGTTTCTAATTAATTTTTATAAAACTCTGGAACTACATGAAAATTTAAATTTATGTGGAAAATTAAGGAATCTACCATAATCAATAAGTCGTTCTTCTAGTCTCATAATTTTTTATAGCTATAATCAGTACAACTAGTAGGTACGAGTATGTCTGTAGGAAATCGATTTTTATTAGTATACAAAAAGTTACAATTTTATGCTTTAAATAACATATTATTACCGTGGTTGCAGTGAAATTACATAACTCTAGCCTAAGATCTGAGGCACTTACAAGTAGCAAGATACGTTGCGAATGGAATTCAGTTTAGAAAGCATGATATTAGTTTAATGGAACATCTTTGTTGGCTAAGTAGCGACAACTATGCCAAAATTTGTTGTTGGACCAAATGCACAAAGCATGATGTGTAACGAACTTTCTAAGACTTGTTCACATTAGACAGACCATCGCGTTTCGACCCCAAACTCGCTAAAGTTGCTCGGCACTTATACTTGCAAGCAATAATTAACGTTAAATGAAATGTGGTGTTTTTTCTGTTTCAAAATTATTTAGTTGCCTGCGTAGTAAGGACCAGATTGTAAATGCTACAATTGGCTAATTATATCAGGTCCTATACTTCTTACTAAGTGCATAAGTGTTAAAAGTTGTGAAGATTTGAACTAAAATGTATCGATTGATACATTGTGTCGATTTATATTATTTCGAGTACAAAGAACTGTAGCTAGAAAACCCTATTTAATATAGACGCATAACCACGTAATACACAGTATACAACATTGTAAATTCCAGTTCACAACCATACTATAACTCTAAAAACCTCTACCTATTCCAAGTATGTTGACTACCAGCTGCTGTATTTTATTACTTCGCACGGTTTTATTCGTAAACTCGATACCATACGTTGACTCAAATATGGGCGCCGGGTAAAAAGTCTATGCAGACATAAATATAGGTCTAACCCCTTAATTTGGATTTCACGTGTACCTAACTAAAAGCTCACCTATGAATTTTCGTTACTTTTATTAAAGAATAGTGTGTGACTGACCGAGTTTTGTTAGAAAAAAATAATTCTCACTTTATGTGTAGTAGAATAGAAGTATCCTAACAACAGTTTTATAGACTTTATAACAGTCTTACGAACGCAAGTAATAAAATATTTTGTAGGTCCAAAATTCATTCTTTGGAATTTGACAGTCAATTGTTTCGAAGTCGGCAATTTTTTATTATTATTTCATTACAATTTAATAGTTAATCTACTCGTACATTATAGTAAACGAAAAGAATAGTTAGCCGTCTGTTAATTACCGACGGAACTGAAACAAAACACTTTCCGGTCTCTTTAAATTTATTCATGCTGAGAAGTCTTCTGATCGATGTTATAACAGAAATAATATCCGAACGCTCCATTTAACTTGGCTAGCTAACAACTGTTGGGTTTATTAAAATGAATTTTAATATTGTATCGCTGTTCCGATCTCAACAGCTCTTATCTGGATAATGAAAATTGGGCCCTGTGTAAGCAAAAATATTTCATAATTTTTTATACATTTTTTAACAACAAATAAGGTATATAACTAATTCCAATGAATATTAAATTCATATTAGGTACAAGTAAGGTAGGGACTTAGTTAATTTTATATTATTTACTAGGCGATACCCGCGGCTTTGCCCGCGGAAGAGTAGATTTCATCCCAAGGGAACCTATAAACGGGATAAAATCTATCCTATGTCCTATTCCTGGATTCAAACTATCTGTGTGCCAAGTTTCAGCTTAATCCGTTCAATGGTTAGAGCGTGAAGGAGGGACAAACATCCAAACATCCAAACATCCTTACAAACTTTCACATTTATAATATTAGTACGATTAAAACATAATGACAAAAAGTATAGGCCGCGTTCAAGTTAAATTTAGTATTACCTGTGCCTTATTAGAAACTTTCATGTCCTATAGGATATTAGGTACCAAACATGTTGATCTAATCGTATTTAGGCTAGGGTTAAACGCTAATATTTTACATAATTTACGGGTTATGTCTTTAGTGAACAATCAAAAAAATGTGGACAAAAAAGCTGAACGCATTTATGACATAATATTATTAATTTTGCTTTTTAAATAATATCATTGGGGTTAAAAGTTTTATGAGATTCCCCAGTAAATCTTATACGTTTTGTTATTGTTTGAAGACTACAGTGATATGATAAAGAAGGATGGGTATTTCCAGATTATAATGGAAACCTCTCGGGTTCACAGGTCTTCACATTTTTCTTTGCCATGTCAGCAAGAGATAATAAAGTGCGTGCCTCGGATGTGCAAACGCGTCGGAGACTGAATTAAAATTCATGTAATTAACAAGCTTAATAAATTGGCTTAAGTAGTTTAACTACTTGAAATTGTTTTTTATAAAGTGTATCTACCAACCACACTATAGATCATCATGGTAATAGTATAGAGTTATTCAATTACCTGCCTGGTTAACGACAACGTCAACATGCACTGTCCGTCGACGTCATTTTCCGTCTGACGTCAATTCATAAAACATGTAATTGTGTCAGTATTGATTCTAATTTGAATTTATAAACGTATTATTAAAAAAAATATAGCAAATTGTATGAAGTTAATTTATAAATTGTAACAAAATTCCACCCAGCTTCCCTTTGAGTATATTTGGTAAATGTCACGTAATTTTGTGAACATAATTAACTTCTTTGTATAATGTATTTTCTATTTCTATTTATATCTTTGAGTAAGTATACCCATAAGTAAACAGGTTATTTATTAACTGACTGTGTCTGAAGGAGGGTAAAGCATTTAATGCGTTCAGTTCTTTATACGCGCTACAGCACAAATAGCTTGACAGATTTCTACTTCAGATTTTATGAATTCTCCATTGAGGGAGTTACATTGTTAAAAGGCTATAGAGTTTTTATTTTGACCCCTAATGATCACTAGTTATTACATTGGGCTGTAGGTTCCTATCCCTACAATAACAAAGGGACGTTGTTTTATATTTACCAAATAATAAGGGTTCTAAGAATAAAAAGGAACCAGGAAAAAACAAAACACAGTTGTTTAGAAAATCAATAACACTGTAAACACAAAATCTTTCCCTATAGATCTTAATATCTCTTGAAAACAAAACCTTCCGCTGTTTATCTCAGTTTCTGTTTATCTGTTTCGAGCAGGTTTTAGTTGGAAGATTTCTTGAAAATAATGGAGGAACTGAATGAATTGTTTTTTCTTTTCATTTAATTTTTGTTGTTTACCCCTAACAGTATCAGATAATGTAAACTTGTCTGAAGCAATGGGATTATGAATGGTATTCATAACACCTGGAAAATTAATTAGGACTCATTCCTAGGCGTTTACAGTTCTGAAGATAAATGTGTTAATGTCAAAACGTACGTAAATGAGTCGGTAAAAAATAACTAATGTAAAAGGTTTTATTATTGTACTTTAGGTTTAAAATCATGCAATTATTATGTGCTAGAAGTTTAAACTTCTGAAATGGAAGCTAATTGCTCTCATTAACTATGCAACGCGAATCCTCTAGTGAAACAAATTTTTGCATATGCAACATTCCTTGAATTTCATTAAAAACTAGAAGACATACTTTGTCTCTTTTAGTACGCTTGATCTTTTATTTTTCCACAACATATATCTACTCATGAGCTTAAAGTTTTATATACATTTAGATTTACTAAACTTTGTCATATTGGACACCACCACCTTCCGGGTTTAATTGTGGTCCTAAACTAAATTCGGTATCCCTACAATACATAACAAAATTTTCATTTAATTCAGTCCAGTCATTTAGGAGTAGTTCACTAACAAACACATGTCCTCTATGATTTGATACATATTTTAAGGTTACCTGTTTTTACATTGTCTATTTTTTTTTTCATAACTTTATGAGACAGAATTTATTGTTGAAAACTAACCTTGGCCTTGTGCATTACTACTGGTAGCTATAACGTCTTTATCTTATTGATGAAAGAAATATTAAGACATCGATTAGTGAAAAGTTTAATATCGTATAAGTTATTACATAGTGTTGAAACGTAGAATTTATTGTATATAAGCTATTCTCGCTCGCTTCGCTAGTCATGGTTTTTTTCTGTTTGTTCTTTTTTCTAGAAACCTCTCACTTGCCATAAAAAATAACGCTAGTGATCGCTGCGCTACACATATTTTCGCTACACTAGAATTCACTGTGCCGTGGCTGCCATGGACAACACACAAAGAGTGTACTTTGTCAGGTAAATTCCTATACAATTTTACAACGATTTTTGCTGCAAGTGACATAATAGAAACAATCAAGTTCCGAAAATAAACGCCCAACGCTTATACTATATTGTATGTTGTGTAATGATTTGCATGACATTATAATCCGGGTCCTTCAGAAAACACGCATGCCCAATTCAGCGACAGGGCCATGATGATGATGATGTTTGATTCTCAATAACACTTCTTTACTTTGAAACATATAAATACTAAGCGTCTATTTCACTTTATAAACTATTGAAATCTTTTAGTCATCTGCTAATAAATTACTAACATTGCTTCTATGTTTGTAATATTAAATCAGCATAATTCAACGTTATCTATAACTACCTACGACTCGCCAATTTGGTATACGGTAACGCAATAACCCCGAGGGAGAGTGGAAGACGACGCGGTGTGCAATAGGAGACTCCATACGTCCATTAATTAGATACATACTATACCGTGCGTTATTTATACCGCTTTAATGCATTGAGTTAAAATTTATAACTGAATAAACTATTAAAGGGTTGTTAAAGAGAAACTACAATAGGTGCACATTTAAAAGAATATCCAAAGATTGAATTATTGTAACTGGGTTTCAGTTTTCTTGTTGTTTTTTTCTTAATTACTGTCTCACAGATGGATTTTCTATTAAATTTAGAAGAATTTGGTAATTTAGAAGAATTTAGAAATTTAAAAGAATTTAGAAATTTTGAAGAATTTAGAAATTTTGAAGAATTTAGAAATTTAGAAGAATTTAGATATTTAGAAGAATTTAGAAATTTAGAAGAAAATCCATCTGCCAGTCAGCAATTTAAAAACAACAAGTAAACTAAAACCTCGTTACTATATCTGGGGGCGCGGCAGTGCCCCCGCCAAGTCGAGCAAAAATCTTAACTTTTGAAACACTGTATTTCAAACTATTTGTAGCTATGAGCCATTTATATCAGGCGCTATAGTTTTTGATTAGATATTTTTCTATGTTATGCCCCTCTTGAACTAAGATATTTTACAGTATTTAACAGCATGTTTGATGTTATAACAGAGAGACCAATTAAAGGTAAGTCACTAAGCAGTAGTCACTGGCAATAATGATCATGTGCAGAGTATTATGGTAATGTACACCAGAGGAGTCACAAATGAGAAGAGCTTTCTTTACGCCTTTAACCCCTACTTCATAGTGTTCGTGAAAAATTCTAGAAGGCAGCTCTTTCTATAATGTGCTAGCACTCGGCAGTAGCTATTGAAAATAGTACTGTGGAGGATCGCCACGAATCCAGTCAATGTGGATGGAACTTGGATATTTTCCGCTTGGTATAATAATGGAATGGTGACGTTGGAATGAGTGGAACAGTTCCTCGGAGCACTATCTATTTTATTAATCTCTACACGGTGGGAATACTCCCATTTCCTGGGATCAAAACTATCTAAAGAGTTCATGTTATGTTAATCAATAGAGTACTTAACATTTTAATTTTAATATTTGGCATGATGTCTGAATCAGTAGTTTGTTAAGTTGTAATAATGTTCATTAAGTTAATTTTATTCGTGTGATGCCTAAAGATAAATATAGGTAGGTATAATACGTTAATAGTAACGATATTCAGATAACAAAGCACATTATCTATTCCGCGGTAAAACTACATTAAGTCCATTAGTGAGAAGCTACGCAATAAGAGAGAGGTCGAAAAAGGACTTTAATGATTAATGAGACGGTAAAAGTCAGTTCTACGTTACGAATATATTTTCACTACGTAATAATTAAATATTTACGTCTCTAGATCCTTAGTACTATAAAATAGATAATGTAAATAGAGTGCTTTATATTTTTTTTGGTCAGTGAGTAAGACATCTACCTACCATAAAAAAGGGTGAAATAAAGTATAAAACAATTTTAAATCTTATGAAGTAGGTATACAATACATAAGTATTGTATAGAAAAGGTAACGACTTTAAAAAAAACCAAGCTTCTTTATTAGATCCGGTTGGTTAGTTCATCTCATACTAACAGAATAAATTCATTTTGTTATACGATGGTACAAAATATTTATTTAATCATCTGAAAGATGGCGTTGTATGATAAACTTTGGCAGCAATATAGGTTGCGAAATTTCGACAAAATTATATTAATTCATGTTAACAATCATGATAATTTAATTCTACTGAAGTTAGAGCATAGTTATCGATTATTAAGCCATAGGTAACTTGATAGTCTTGGCATATAATAGGCAGTGGCCTGGGGCGCAGTCAGAAACAGTCTCCGGTAACTAATTACATCGAAGTCAATACAATAATTCTGTTGTTATTGCAATTATAATCTTATGCCATTGTTAGCTATCTATAACAGTTTTATATCATTGTCATCAAAATTCAAAGCAAGTGAGTTGTTAAGAGAAATTTCGCACTACTCATTTTAAGTTTACGAAAGTGACCATAAAAGAATGTGTCCTATAAACTTACGAATATTTCATCACTATATTAATGTGCTTTTGCAGCAAAAAAATATTTAAAATGAGTGCAATTCAGACGTGGTAGAATTGAAACCTCAAAAAAATTTTGGCTTCCAGATATGCAGACGAATATAATGACGCATATACAAAACACCAACGTTATCCATTGTCACAGTTGGAAACTATTTACTCATTCCATTTCAAATTTGTTTTAGATTTTATTAATAGATGTCACTTTATTTAAAACAGTATTTAACACTTGTTATAATAGTACACTTAACACGATCATAGATGTCGCTAGTAAGAAACTCACATGCTGCCATCTAGTAGCCCAGTAAATCAATGTATAACGCTCGGCTTCCTATCTCATTTTCTCCAAAGTTATTTATGTATGTCTTTTTTACTGTCGCTTTTTCGTTCCATCGACTTTCAAATCCCAACGATGCTAAAGAAGTTTTCCATTCAAAAATATTGAACGAAAACAATACCGTAATAATACAATAAGAAAATTCAAATTTATACTTTGCCCCGAAGCCGAAGTCCGATTTAAATTCATTAGAATATTTTGTACATTGAAGCTATTATTAAATACGAGTATTTGCTATAAACTTAAAAAACAAAACCGACACGACTACATTGCGTTTGCTACATTGTCACCTAACATACATGTCATACGGAACGCTTCATTGACAGACAGTTGACATTGACATCTGTTTGTCACATATCCACCGAGTGTCTAGTTTGACATATTAATTATGGTCTAGTTTTGATCACAAACTTGTTATCAAATGTTTATGTTTAAATTTCAGCGTAAACGCATCTAAAGAAACCTAAAACTTTATTCAACATACCACAAGTGGGATAACTAGTGTAAATTGATCTCTTCAGCAGCAAAGACCGTTACTTATAAACAATCTAATGAAGTTGAGTAACTAAGACTACTTATCGCAACTAACTTACTCACAGTCCGCTCACAAATGCTGTAACATTTCTGTGCACCTATCTAAGTGTACAGTATACTCCTACCTCGTAAACTTAGTTCGAAATCTGTCTTTAACGAGTTGTATTTCTCAAATTATAGTTCAATTTGCATATATATTGTATTGAATCCGACTCCCTTTGTTTTGCGAAGAAACACACACTCCGTAATTTGATACAAACTTTGTCAGGCTTTAATTAATTTTTAGGGTTCGGTACATCTCATGGAAATTTGGCAAACTTATAAGTTTTCATAAGTCTGCCTCTTTCTCTCGGTCTATAACAATTGATTTTGTTTATAATTTACAAAATAACCTTGTCGTAATGGTTTTATGACCAAATCACAGCCGTATAATGAACGAGTATGTATAGCAACGGATTTGCGGATTTTACATAATCATTTTAAAAAATCCGCAATTACTTAGTAGCCAACACAATAACAGCTATCGGAAGTAGCACAGAAATTCCCGTCAATTTTGTAATAATATTGTACTTGTATATTTATTGAACTCCACCCTAATCCGCTTTCTCCTGTCCTCGAAAAGGTTATGAAGTTTATCATTACCTATAGTGTATAGGAAAATTAATAGAAAAATCCACCTAACAATTTTACAGAGGATATATTTTATTTGGTGTTAAATAAACGTATTTACCTTCGCTCAAGTACTACATACATACACATTTCACCAAGCTGACAAAGCACATAATATGTGCTGTCCATATTATGGACATTAATTTCATGCATCTTCGCGAAAATTATTTTAAAGAGAACACAATCTTTCATCGTTAACATTTAATCGCGGTCTTAATTTCAGAGAAATTCTGCAAAGTTCAGAATTTCACTACAAACTTTGTTTTATATCGCAAATTGACAGATTAGGTGCAAAAAGTATTTAACCGCATACCTTAACAATTAAATCACTTCTTTGAATTTGTCCGTAACATATTTAATTAAGCGTTAACAATATTAAGTGCGAAAGTTATACGTTGTGATGATGATGATGATGAATAGCAACAAAGTGACAATATTCGTAAATTCGAACGCCGGCTGCACGGTCCGTATACGCGCTTAATTACAATTACGTGTACCTTGTGTTCATACCTTTATACAATTTAATTACCGGTATGCTTAAAATTTTACGTGGTATTGGAAATAATAAAAAATATTACGAATTTCAGCAGTACTGCTAATAAATTTGATATCAGAAAAAAATTAAGTAGAATGCAAGGTAGACGTTTGAAGTAAATAAAAAAAAAACGTTTTTGTGAAGTAACTTATTCTAAATAAATACAATAAGTATATTTTTCTGACTGCGTCTGGAACAGGTGTCAATCCATATTTCAGGATTATCCTGTAAATTAAACTATTCTCGACAAATTTAGCATTGCGTAAAACTATTACAATTATTTTTCAGGCAAAACCACTACATAATTATTCAAATTTAGTATTTTTTACAACCTTGAATTTTATACTAGAGCAAATAACATTTTTGCAGGCGCATAAAAGTTTAGAGGTTATTCAACTTACAAAAACTCACTTGCTTAAACCTTATAAATTTTTTGGCACGATAAAACAATCGGCAGGGCGTTATAAAGTAAAAAAATCGTAAAGCGCATTTTTCACACATCAGAATTCTTCATAAATGCTACAAAACAACAATTTAAAGTCAGTTCTTCAAAAATACGTACAGTAGAAACGCGAAAATGTCGAGAATAATTTACAAAAGTACACAAGAAATTTTTCAGAGGTCGCAAATAAAACTTACCTTTAACTTTTTTAATAAGCACAGCCATCGTAACGGTAAATGAAACTTAGTCCTCCATCACGGCACAAACACCAAAAGTCACAGCACAGCTCACAGTTTATTATAACAAAGTTTTTAAGCAAAGCCGGGCGCGGGAGACATAGCTTCGACGAGCGGTATTCGCGAATATCCTGAGAGTTCAGGAGGTTTGCGGTATCCAGAGGCTGAAGACGATCTGAATCCCGAATGGACCCACACCACTATTTATACTAACAGGGGTGGAAACGCGCAGGCGTCCGACACCCTGTTGCTTCATAGTGTTGTGCGTAGGTAACGATATCGATAAAAGGATATATTCAAAACTTTTAAATATTGCACTTTAGATGATTAGATAAGCTTGTCAAACTCACACCTTTGTTTACATATGGAATGAAAACCTAACCAGTATACTGAAAAACATAATAACAGATTTAAAATTTACAGGATTGTTTCTAAAATATTGACAATGTGAATACTTGTGGTAATTTTAAACTTCCTAACAAAGTCATTACCAAAACTGCCAAAAATCTAAAAAAACGTCATATGTTTTGGCTGTACATAAGCGTAATTTGTCGGTATTTATTTTCTGCTATGCGCAACTACTAAACTGTATACTAATCTTGTGGTTTGTAGATTTTAAAAGTGATTATTTTCTTTCTTACGATTACAGGAAAATGCAGACATATTTTATATTATATCGTTATTCACCAACATAAGACAGGCATACATCACTAAACTAAGACTACTCCCTCGAACTGTGTTTAAATAGAAAATTATATTAAATATTAATGATAATGTCGATATCGTTGCACCGAACATCACTATTGAGCGTTCCCTCACACCCCAGCAACCTGTAACACCCCACCTCCCCGTCGTTTAAACACTGACTTATCAAAAAACTTATGTTTAAGTTGGATGCCGTTACAAGTTTCGCCACATTGACGTTAGCGAAGAAAATCTTAGTTCTAGGGTCCAGGGAAGTGAGGTACTTTTTTAATTTGTTTTTAGTGCTCTTATTTAAGAAGAATAAAGAAATTACAAGACGTTACCTATTTATACTTAAGTCTCTCTTAATAGTTTATACAAAAACAATTTTTGAAATTAATTTATATTTTACTCCATCACATAACGATAGGGACCGAATTTTCAGTCATTTTAATACGTTTTTCGAAGAATGTTTTTTTCGGATTTGAAAAAAAGATGTAAGCTGAAGCACATTACGGTCTTTAAATCGATTATCAAGTATAAAGCATTTTCACTGTTAATTCCAAAAAGTAGTTGCTCAACATGTCATAAGCATAGTTTGGATTATACAATATACAGGGTGGTACAGATTGATGTCAAGGTACTTACTGATGGGATGATTTCGTCTTTAAATCAAGAAGCATATAAGATGATTAGCTTGACCTCATGAATGCATGGAATGGGAGCCTTTAACGCAAATTAATAAATGAAGATCCAATAACATATTTCGTGCAGGCGTGTATTTATCCAGGGAGAATTGGAATCAGAAGTGGAATGCTTGAGGTGCGCATATATGGAGAGCTAGGAGTGCAATTTACTTTTTTTAATAGATTGGTAGAAATGATTCATTCTCGTAAGTATTGCCATTGATATTAGTAATTCTTATTTTATTATGATAGATATATTGGACACCTGTTTATATTTCAAATATAGAACCGAAACATTTGCAAAAGTGCAGCGATATTTTTCGATTTTATGAGTTCAATTAAAAACATTTTATTAACAAGACTTAAAACGTAATCAAAGGACGTTGAATAAAAAGGTTAAGGTGTCGAGTGAAGACCCACAAAGTAGCGAAGCGGGGGAGCGTAAACTGTGTAAAAATAAAACCACTTAGAAAATTCACACGCAGCATTACAGATGTACTTACTGCTATTAAAAAGTTTACGATTTTATTGATAGTTACCTGACTATTATGTTAATTATGAGTAGATTTGAGGTACGACTTCTATTACTGGTAAATGCTGACTTCATTTTAAGTGTATCCTCATATTTTTATTTATAAGAAGCACTCATAACGCAATATTTTGGAAGTTTATAGTTATTACTGACAGCTTTCATGATATATACCTCATGTTATTCACCGCGTAATGCGCTAAACAAATGTAAAAATTCTCAAGTAACATGCACATTTACTGACAAGAAAACGTATAGATACATTATTTCATTAAACCCTTTATATAAAGAACTAGATGCACAATCAGTATCCAAAAACATCCTCGCTAAATGGTGCGTATTTGAAAAAGAGCATTCGAACAGTTTTGATTTATTCGTGTTCGGCAGTTCCACCGGCAAACACTTATCGGTTCTTTTAAAAAATTTGAAAAAACACAATGAGGATGCTAAAAATTAATGTCTCATAATTTCGATTGTTTTAAGCGGTGACGATTTTATGTAACTTAGATTTCTTATTCTTTCTATAGAAGTTATGAGAGAATACAATAAAGGTATAACAAATTGTAGAAATAACAAAAATCTATTTATTGTAGAGAAAGCATACGAAACAATATTTCAGTAAGAACATTCGTCTGCTCAGAACGTGGAATAGATACTTAGTCTTATTTTCAAAGAGGAAAATTATGAAGGAAAAATTCTCAAAAGAGGTTTTTGATTTCTCTTTACATAAATTGCTCATAGCCCGCCGGCTTTCGTCGATTCTGAGTGATCGACCAAGTTAAGCAATTATGGGCGCGGTCGATACGTGGTTGGATAATCGCTAGTCCCGAAAAAAAATTGGACTGCTTCCGTGATTAGATTTTCAGTTTGTAACTATGTATATTTATAAACGTAAAATATTAAAGAAAAATAAGCAACAATCATCATCATTACATCACAACTCTAATACCTCTGATGTTTCAAATCCTTATGTAATTTAATAACTTTGAACAAAGACGATAATAATAATGCTTGTATTCATCCTTCTTTTGTATCTATGATACGATGTATCATTATCTTTAATAAAAAAACTATACTTTTGGTTCTATGAAGGCAAGGTTTTAAAGTGCATCAGACGTTATTTTGGACTGCTAAGCGTAGAATTCGTAGCGAACTACGACGTAGACATTTACAAAGAAGCTACGGAGTAGGCCAGTGTCCGAGCAAAAATGCATCAATTCCTTTAGCGATCACCTTTTATACTTTTAAAGATTATAACATGTGAAAATACATTGCACTATTTTACACAAAACGGAAACTTTTTAGGTTCATAAATAAAATAATATGAAATAATCCATAATATGTCTTCTAAAGACTCGCTTTACAACTAATACTAAATGGAGATTTTTTTATAAAAAAAATTATAAGATTTAAAATTTTAAGCTGTTATTTGAGTGTACCTATATTATTTGAAGTAGTGCAAGTTAGGGGAGGCTTATATCCAACAGTGGACATTGAAAGGCTGATGGATGGATGGATTTTAATACGGTTTTTAATTAAACTGACTTAAGTTTCAGTCTAAATATTATAATATTCAAAACCATTTAAAGTATAATTCATCGTGAATTGTGCACACTTAATATTATTGGGATTTATATTCTGGGGTTTTTACTGGAAACAACTCTTAAGTTTTCTCTTAGTAAACAAATTTTAATCCACTTAACAGAAACAGGTTTTCAATTTTATTATTCGTCTCTACAACTATTTGAGTACGTATTAGGTTTATGTTCTTAGTTATTTTATTTATTGCGAAGATTCTTTTTGTAGTGGATTAAAAGAACTCAAAAGGATCTCTTTTTGAATAAAAAAGGAGCACCAAAAAACTTGTAACGATTTTGTAGTAAACATCTACGAGTTAAGTATCATTTATGCAGGTTTTTTATTTATTGACTGTGAAAATGATTACACTATAATTAACTTATAAAGAACACTTTAATTATTAATGAAGCGTGCATGTATAGTAACTAGATTGCTCCACTGTATTGAAATAAACAACTCGGTATTACCTAAAGAATTTTCCTCCTGAAATTTCAATTTACTGAGGACTGCACGCGATGCATTGAACGGAATAAATAGCGAATGCCCAGTCGAATGGAAGACTTTAATTTAAAGTATAAGAATGTATTTTAATTATTGATTGACGACCAATAAAAGGAATTTAAAAATCTTACAATATAGTTACTATAATCATGCGAAAAATCCAAAACTAAACTTACTTGGGAAGGATTATACTATAACTTCTATCGATGAAAGTCCTTAAATTCCATTTTTGAAGATTGTGGATCGTAAATTTTTTTTTAATAAACGTTACGTATCACAGGTAAATTTTTACCTACAAATGTTGCCATTTTCCCGATTTAGAATAACAATAGGTATTCCCTAGTTTATTTTAAATAAAAAAACAATGTTACGTAACGTGTCGTTTGATCTCCTCTCCACCCTATGAAAGCGTTGTAACATTTTAATACTTGAACAACCTCTTAGACACCTAAACCTAGTAGTTGAACCAACAGTGATGTTTATAAGTATTATACATGTTTATAAGTTTTATTCTTTATAGTCTCCCGGAACAATAAAAATCAAATGGGCCTCCTAACATCAAATCAATCTCATTGCTTAGATGTTGGATTGAGTGGCCTTCCAGTGTCGATTAATAGCGGCTGAACTACATTTGAAGTGGAATTCACGAGGAGGCAGACAACCCAATGCCGAGTTTATGTTTGCCTGTAAACTACTGAATCGAAGTTCGGTTTTGATGAGACCATTGTGCTGGCCGATTTTAACACCTCAAAGGATAAACCTCTTAGACGCATTGCCAGTGATTTCACATCATAATATCGTAAGTAGGAATTAAAAATATATGTACACAAAATGCCCAAACAAATGGTTATAGTACAAAAATAATGTAAACACCATTATTTTATTGAATATCGTTGGCAAGGAATACCTACATAATTGTAATCAAATATACAAAATATATTTTTTTTTTATTGGAAAAGTATTTATAATCTGTCATTTCGTCAAAATATTACAGCAACTTTTCTCTTCAGTTGACAGTTCAGGAAAGGTCATTCGAGTCTTATGGGTTTACTGAAAGTTAAAATTCTTGCCCATCTTGCCATATATTGTTCAGAATACCAGTATAATACTGCGTTTTCCAAAGGGAGCTTTGAAGCTCTACAATTTCAATCAAGTAGATTGAAAATCACCTTATACACAATAAAACCTTTTAAATAACAGATAAAATATTGTACCACGAAATATTTTCAATTTATCTTCTTAAGTGAGGTAGGAAATTCAATCAATTTTGAGAAATTTAATTTCCTCGCATTATTAGATATTAAATATAATAAGCGATCTTTTATAATTTCATTTGGAAATCGATTACAAATAAGAAAGCATATCTTACAATATTACTAACGGATTTAAAAACTTCCAAAGAACACCATATACATTAAATTTTAATTATTACGTCATTTTCTTTACTTTGTTTTATACACTGGTAAATGTATGTACTGCAGAGTAAATGTTCACTACTAATAATTATCTTTTTACAGTACCAAAAGTAGAACTCTTCTATAATAGATGTTAAGTAATATTCTTTAACAAAACTTATTTGAAGTTTGTGAAAGGGTTTTTCAAAATACCCTGCTTTGGGGTTATTAAAATTTATGTCTAAAACGCTGATCGTAAATACTTGATATTTTGTTCAAAGGTTCTGTTAATAGCAAATACGAGAATTACCAAAGGGGTTTTTGGAAGTAAGCCTATGAAATAGAGCGAAAACGTTTTTACGGAAGTTACTACGGCGCACATGTTACAATCTAAAAGTTGGTGTACACAAAGGCATGAAAACAAACAGAGGTTTAAGTATTCTAAACAAGGCTAATATAAGGGTTTTATTAAAATTTGGGGTTTTAAAACAGGCCAAAAAAAATTGGGGATATAGCGGCTGAAAGTTCTATAATAAATTTATTTCGAAACTGTTATGTTATCCTTTGTTCATGTTTTATAATAGAATTTTTTTTTCTTTAAATTCTTGTATATTTTCTTACCTTTTAAACTTGGACATGGACTTCCACACACAATTTACATGTCCAGCCATTTTGAGATTTATTAGGACTAACGAAAAACAATAGACAGACAGATAGTGATAAGTAGCGGAACGATCATACCCACATAAAGTAATAATACCATAGGTATAATTTCTTCAGGTACACATTACATGGTACTCGTAAATATTAGCGTCAAACACTTTTATAATTAGATACTATTTAATCAGCATTTGGGTTGCTGAAAATAAATTTTATCGCAATGTGGTTCAGAACTTTTAAATAAATGCCGATCATTACTCATACCAATTAAAAATTCCTCCCACATCGTACATAGAGCCAGCGTTGAGAAAGGTAATGTTGAAACAGCACTTTGGACGAAAACAAACGGTTCAACGTGTACGTAATCAATACTTTTTTGCATCGTCACCACAGAGCGAAACAATGGCTGAATTTACTGAACTTTAATTTAAATGTTTGGGAAAAGTACCTACTTTTGATCGAAAATTAAGTGAACTTTGGTTTACGCCACTTTGGATGGTGTACTACGTATGTAATTCAATAAGTGTTAGCTAAAACAGTTTCACGACTACTTAAACAGATGTAATGTAATTTATGTTTTCTGCTTCTTAGTGCCAATGATCTATCTCTCAGTTGCTATTCTACAGGTTATAAACCATATTTAGGTAGATATACATCTAAAATCCATAAGGTGAAAAACTGTGACGAAACTCTCCTGGAAGCAAATTATACTTTGTTTCATTACTGTATTTTTAGTAAATGTGTTGGTGTTCCACATTTAGCAGAAGGCCGCTAATGTTTACATCAAGAAACTCGTTACAACTCATAATTGTGTCGTTCCAAGACTGGTTTTCCTACTTCAATGGTCACGCCGCGCGAGGACTGAAGAACTATATATATCCTTAGGTTTATAGCACATCTCTGAAAAGAAAATAAAATAAAAGACATTTATTTTTTTATTATAAATTCAAAGACATTTATAGCTAGTATATTATGAGCCAACTTGAAAATGATCAATGTTTTAACTTAAAAAGATCATCATGTGTAGTCTATCATTTCTGTGAGACACTTAAAAGAACTCTTATGAAAATATAACACGATAAAATCGAGGTTAGGATTAAAAACAGCAATTACGTTTTAGCTTCACAATTTTTTGTTAAAACGGAAATGAAGTCAGGAGTCTTTTTTAATTACATTTTGTACCGTCGTTCCCTGTTTCTCTTTAGTATTATTGCATTAAACCTGAGTGTTTCCTGTGGTTAAATCATTTCACAATTTCTATTATCTGGGGTATGTTTACGATAATGCACTTTTCTTTATTAAAAAAAACAAACAGAAAATTCCTAAGATCCACAATAATAATAATAAGACAGTTCATTCAAACATTTGGACCAAATGATACCATAGTGCATGAAGTTTGGATCTAAGTTTATAATAATTGATTTAAGGGCTATAATGACTAACAGTCTACAGTCTTCAAGATATTGTATACGTTTTTATAATTACAAACGTAGAAAAAGAATTTTTCATCCCCACACAGGTGTGAATGGCCGATCCACAAAGTATTAAGTCCATTATAATTAATTGCGCGAATTTTCATCGAAGGATAAACACGTAAGTCCGTAACGTCCCGAACCATAACTTAACTTATAGTATCACAACTTCCTCCTTTATTTAGAAGTTATCAGCAAACGATTTGTATGCGAGGAAACGCGACACACTTATTATGCTTTCATTAACAAACACCAAATGTTCTTCTTTATAAAACATTGATCTTCAAAATACCATTCAGTGAAACAATCCCTATGTTGTTGATAAATAAAACAAAGATAGTTTTAACAATGTGCTTACATTTGTTATGCTTCATTCGTAACATTGTCTACTGCGTATCATATTTTGTATTGTGTATCATGATGATTATTATTATTAGCTACTGCTTGTGTAGTGATTGATGGACCAGCTTCAGTACGGATGTGGTGGGTATTTTATATAGATCATGTGTAGATACATTTTATAAGCGGTCCTATGCTTTAAGAGTATGTATAGTCGATGTTTTCGATTGTTATCTAGTACCATTTATTTGCTACTCAATCATTGTTATCTACGATTTTCCATCTGATTATAATACACCTACAACCTTTTTAAATAGTTTTTATTCCCCTGTAGCAGTATTGTTTCTTACCCATTATTTACAACTTTTTGTGATAGGTGTTATAATGAGAATATAAGAAGTATATTACAAATATGACAAAATTCGTCTTTACTGGACTGCGAGTTTAAAATTAACAAAAGTAAAAAGAAATATTTAAAAGATTATCTAGATTATCGTACTTAAAATATAAAATATGATATAAAACTTGTAAATTCTGCATACACTGAAGGCAATACTGCTATTTATCGGCATAACAATATCGGTTAAATTAACTATCCTGTATTTACGGACGGTACGTTGGAGCAGGAAATTAAACTTCTACTGTTATTTGTGTTTTCAGGAAGACCTTCTGTTAGTTGTTACCAAAATGACTACCCACGTATTTCTATCGTTAACCATTAATCTCTATGATATATTTTACGAATAATATATACCAGGTTTAATATTATAACATGTAGCTTCCGCCCTTAATCCCAAAACATCCTTTTCATGTTTACGTGTACGATACTAAAAAAAAGATGATATTAATGATAGAGATATATTATAGCATGAAATGTATACCTATACAGAACCGGATATACGCCAAATTTTATATTGATCGAATGGTAAAGCTTTCAAATTCGCTTCGCTTCTACCAATTAAAAGTTGTTTCAATATTTGAGTTGAAGCTACTTATAAGTTT
Organism: Lerema accius; assembly: GCA_001278395.1. Lineage (NCBI taxonomy): Eukaryota > Metazoa > Arthropoda > Insecta > Lepidoptera > Hesperiidae > Lerema > Lerema accius. The sequence goes on along the minus strand of LGAG01000450.1, from coordinate 152,945 downwards.
TCAATTTCAAAATCATATTATGCAGGTTACTGTGGAAACATCAAAATTATACGTGTGCATGTAAATGCTTATGCTGGCTTAAGTCTCTTAAGCCTCAAGCCTGGCGCGGGCTCGCTAAATAAATCATCATGTAAATTACGGCATTCTCGTTGAAAAATACACTCGTAAAATATTTTGTACGTACATAACGACGTCGTATCCCATTGGTGGTGATCTTCGTTGCTAACCGAAGGGTTTCAGGTTCTATCCCAGGTAGGATCGACGGATTGTTGACAATAAATTCAGTTTAATGCAACTATGAATTACTGCAGAAGTGTAAATGTTTGAGCATATATGAGTATGTAAATATTTGCTAAATCTAACTTCTTTTTTACGTATTTGTGACTTATACGTGGCGTTACGTACCTATCTTTAGCTGTCTATCGCTTAGCTTTTAAACCATAATAGGTAGACACTGAAATTTACGCAAATTGGTTACCTACCACTAATACTTCCCACAATAAATATAATAATGTTAAAATTCGACAGATTCTCGTACCTACATAAACATGTGTTTCCGGCCTAAATATCACACGGTTGTATGAAAGTGGAAATCTTCGTGTCCGTATCGTAATTATGGTTATTTTGCAGCACAAATTTGATAGGTCCCGAGAAATGTACGTCACATTTAAACATCGTAGCTACCATCAAATTTCACTCCGTCGTCAGTTAATTGGAGAGAGGCGACCCAGTGAGCTGCAGCTAAATCAATTAGTGCCAAATTCACTTACAGTTGCAATCGTATCTAAGCGTAGTATTGACAATTGGAATTGGTAGTAAAACTTTATATGTGGAGCCTATTCTGTGTGTCCACAACTCAAACAATATCGAGGAGGGTGAGCGCCGACGAAATTGAGCCAGAATCATTTATAAATGGGGGGAATAAACGGGGCGCACAAAATAGGAGGGGAAACGTGCGGTGCTGCATTTTGTATGAGTTTACTGTCGGTTGCTCGATCAGGGTTTGTTTCTCTCACCTACACGTCAATCACAATAGAACAATGACGTAAAATTACGTGGATATGATAAAGGTGCTTAATTTTAATTTCCTTCATAAAAATTTCAACCTTTTAGCCATATCAATAGAGATCTTTTTTGTAAACTGAATGACCACGTGTTTCAATCTCGACTAAACTAAACGCTTTCTAACTAATAGGTTTTGTTTCATAATTGTATTTTTAGTGTTTAACAATGATTTTCCTCATGTTTTATTGACCATACTTTGAGAGCGACCGATTCGATTTGGCAGTAGAATGCTATTGTTTAATTCAAAGAATTTGTTTAAATTTACGATGCCAATAGAATCTTAAGTGAATTACTTGCCAGAAACTAAAAAAAAATCAACCATGTAAATATGCAATTTGTTGCCGAATCACGCTACTGAATCAAAATTCTGAAGTTAGATATTCGTATATTATTAAGTAGTTATTGTCAGAAGGTTTAACCATAACTATGCGTGTTATCGATCTTAGGAAATGAGGATTTTCAATGGACTACTACTGTCTTAGGATGAATTTTTTATACGGCGGCAGGTAGCGAACTGGGGTCTTATCGGAATAGCGAAGTCACTGGGAAGGTCTGCATATTGCATTAGATTTAAATTGTTTACGTCGTTAAGGAAGAAACTTCTTTCGAACTGAGCGAGACGTAAAACTTCCTTAGAAGGTATATTTAATTTATTTCCCCATATAGCCATAATAACATTTATGCTCTACTTATTTTTAAAATACTAGAAGACCTAAGACGTTCTGTAACATAATTATTTTCTATTATTATCTTATAATTTATAATTGAAACTGTTAAATTATATATTTTTACTTTAAATTACATTTTTAAGTACGTAAGGTCGTACAGTAGGTACATCAAGAATCATAAATAGGTGTAGACTACTTACGTAACTTCAATTGATAAATATTTAAGGTAAAAGTAGGTACCTACACGTGCCAGAAATATTAACAAAACAGCACTGCAATAATGTTAATACAATAATAATAAAATCTGTTATGATAACGTCACCCTTTTGTTCTACAGTTTCAACACATCGTGGTACTGATATAATTTAAATTGTATTAGTTCATGTCGCGTAACTGAAGCCGACGCACGAATATGAAGACATTAACAGCTTTGCTTTTAGTAATGTTTTGTAATACCCGTAATGTTACTTCTTTTCCTTTATTTGAAGGAGTGGCAGTGAAACTAAAAGAATTTGCGGATTCGTTTGTAACCGGTTTAAGAACTATGAGGATTAAAATTAAAGAGTTCATGAATACTCACTTTAAAAAAGATAGTGAAGACACATCATTGGCAGTAAACGAGTTCACGATTACACAGAAGACGAGAAGAGCATTTAAAGGTATGGTAGAAGAAACCACTCCAGATAGTGAAAGAGAAATAGTTAATATTAATTCAGAATCAACGTCACTTATGACAATGCCGCAATTAGCTAAACATCACGGAAAAAAAATAGAAACTCACGTAGTGATAACTGGTGATGGCTATCTTCTAACAATACATCGTTTAATGAAGCCGCTAGATCAGCCTTATTCCAGTAAATTATTAAATCCCACAGTTTTACTTCATCATGGATTGCTTGGTAGTTCAGCAGACTGGATACTATTAGGACCAAATAAATCACTTCCATACATGTTAAGCCGCATGGGATACGATGTGTGGATGACGAATGCAAGAGGAAATTATTATTCCCGAGGTCATGTTACAAAGAATATAAGATCGCTAGAATATTGGAAATTTAGCTGGCAAGAAATGGGAATGTATGACTTACCAGCAGTTGTGGATTACATTAGAAAATTAAAGAACTCGAGTGACTCGATGGATTTTGTCGGACATTCAATGGGAGCTACCGCGCTTTTAGTAATGCTCTCTACGATACCTAAGTATAACAGATATTTTCGAACTGGAATTTTGTTAGCTCCATTGGCATATATGGCCAACGTTGAAGGGCCTCTTCGAATTTTTAGTCCAATGGCGATGAATATTCCTAAAGATTCGCTGAAAATTTTGGGAGACGGAGAATTTCTTCCGGCAAAAAAAATTCCACCATGGATTGTCAAAAAATATTGCAAAGGTGATACTCTTTATTGCAGTAATCCTCTTTTATTTTTAAGTGGAAGTGTTCCACATACAGATACATGGGATTCAAGTTTGTTAACAAATGTTTTACATCATGTGCCAGCTGGTGGGTCAACAAATACAATGCTTCACTATGTATATCTTATTATGACTGGTAAATTTCAAAAGTTTGAGGAAAATACTGAATTCCCACTTGAGCAGGTTACTTTACCAATCGCTTTGTTTTCTTCTAGTGACGATTGGTTAGCCACAATACCAGACGTTTTGAAACTTTATTTTAGTATTTCAAATCCTATTGACCACAACATTATTCGTGCCAAAAATTTTACTCATACGGACTTTGTTTTTGGGCCGGAGGCGGATGTTTTGATTTTTGCTAAAGTTATAGAAACTTTAGAAAGGGGCGTGTCTGGTACTAAACAAAATGAAGTTTAGTATTAAATAATGGGCAAGTTTATATTGTTTAATTAAAGTTCAAACTTTCTGTGAATTTATGTTTCTGAGATAGTTTCCTATAATTATTTTTGTGGCGTGTGGATTAAATAGGGTATTATGAAATAAAAGTGACCTTTTATGATTTCTTACATTCGATAAATGTAACATGAGATATACTTGACGGCACTTTGAAAGTTGCGCAGGAAATAAGATCGGAAGTATAGAGGTAACACCCTCTTTTTCTTAGTAATTTCGTCGAATGAGAAAACTTTTGGTTGCGCCTATTTCAGCTGGAGATAAGGTAATTCTGCTAACTCCTGTATGAACACGGCTCAGCATTTATTATTAGTAAATAATATCTGTATTCTCAGATGAGAATTTTGCTCACAACATTTAAATTATGTTATTAATTTATCTCATGTTATTTCTACTTGCCAAGTAATTATTTAATAGCTCAACATCACAATCGCAAAAAAGTTAAAATATTCATAATAATGTATGTGTTATGACTTAAACCAAACTAATGAAGCAGTTGTAGTAGTAAATAAATTATAACAAAAAGCAATGCAATGGCATCAGATCTATTTATTGAACATTGTGTAGCATCTAGGAACTTCGTGTCTAAACGAAAAATGTTTTACTATAAGTTCGATTACAGTCTTGTAACCTTAAACCTTTATTAACCTTTTGGCCGGTATTCACCACCTTATGGTATACGTCTATCTATTATTTATTACAATATATTTGTACAAATTAGATAAATAGATTTTGTTGTGGCTGTATGATCCGAGAGAATAATACAAAAACTGCATTGAGGCATTAATTAACTGAAATATAAACATCGCAAAACATCTTCCTTTGTTTAACTATCTCCCTTATTAAATAACAATGATGGATATTTTGCGCTATTCTGCTACAATCCTTTTGTCTGGTGAGTTCGCATGCTACAGAATTTGAAGTTAATTGAGGTAACTGAGTACCTAACTATTGTTATGAATAACAGATTTGAGCTTGGAGTAAAATTACCTACATGCCCATGTCCATAAATTAGATGGTTTCATTAACTATATAAAACATTATTTCTTACAATGGGCATTATTATGAAAAGGAATTCAGTAATATATTTGAATCCATGAACAATAACAAAATAATAAATGTATACGAATTATGTTAAGTAATGCAGTTTAATTATGATTTAGTTACCATCTTTATCTCATAAAAATACAGGGTGTAAAAGGTTTTAACAGTGACTTTGTTTATGCTGTTTGATTATTTTATCAATATCTGACATAAGTTTAAATTTAAACAACTCAATGGATTATATATTGTACCATTTTTTAATATATAAAATTTTAACGTAGGTACTTGCGTTTGTATCTGAACTCCTCGTGGTTTTTGTCGAATTATTTCAAAGAATCAACAAATTAAGTATATTAAAATTCCACTACATCTCGGAAGTGCATTTCTTTGGTTGAGCCTTTCTGCTAAACTGTGATCAAATAATAATTTAATCACTGGTTTTCCGGCATAATTGGTAAAAGATACACCGAAGCGAAGCGAGGGCGCGTCCGCTAGTAATAAATAAACCTCTTGTTCGGATTAGTACCCTGTTTCTAGGATATTAAATTAATGATGCATTTATGTTTCTCATTTCGCTTTTGTAAGCTTCTCAAGCAGAACTAAATTTAAACTAATAGTCTTATGACTTGTTAACAGGTATTATACTTTGCTACGCTCTCTGGTATATGATAACGTTGCTCAAACATTCTGTTTCATGCGCTCTATGCTTTATGAGGAACTTTTAAGTAGGATCAGTTCGTGGTACAATGAACATCAATTTGTGTAACGTTCAACTAAAGAGGTGCTCAAGTGTTGGAAATATTACAAGTTATTGTCATAAAAATCTTTAAGAATATTAAGTACGTTTATTAAGTACCAATTATAATTATTCGAAAATTCTAAATCCGTACAATAAGCTAGCTATGGATGTTATTTTTGTATAATACTTAATTAAAGAACTTTTTACAAATTGTTTATTTATGTTCTAAACAATGAAGAACATTGGACGGGACGAAGCAGACGATGTAAAAGGAAAATCAAATAATAAAAGACCGGGAATAATTTGCAAAACAGATTTGCATTTATCTCAATCTGAAAACATTAGCCGAACCATGTTGGATTTCCCTTAAAATTTTATTTCACTCGTAATTTCCTAACGCGCGAATTGCGAATTTTATTTCAGTGTCAATTAACAGAGCTATTGTTTTAATTGTTTGGGCGTATAACGTTAATTAAGTATAGTTTATTCAAGAAGAAAACAATGATAGCTAGTCAAGCAGATGTCACAAGAAGACAGTTTCAGATAATAATAATAATAATATTCATATTATATACATAATAATCCTAGCCTAAGTGTGTCCTTTCCTCAACTCTTTCAAAATAGACGGATTTTAGGAAAAGTTTTTTAAGGTATATAGAAGAAACGGGCAATGGTTAAGTAACAGTTAAAATTGTTACCTACCGTACACAGAGCAAGGAATGTATATTTTATGTATGTATCCACCGTACTAGGCTGTGTTACGTCAATATAGAGTACAATTATTTTCCTAACAACTAGACTACAGGATCAATTGTTCTAGTCTTGATTAGTCAAACACTGCATCGGGAACGTCAGATCAAAAACATTAGTTAGTGACCGCACATTTTGTTATAAACCTTAGTATTGTATCGACTATGACGGTCTATAAAAGTACGATGTTATGGAAAACGTCATGACTCATTGCAGTTTTGCAGTTCAGTCACGTCAGTTAGAGAAGTCTCATACAAACTTTAAATTATAACTTTTAATAGATCGCACTGATTTAAATAAAATAAAGCCTTAATAATGCCCCGAGTTAAGGATTATTTATGTATTTTATCCATTGTTCTATCAAATCACCCGTTTTACGTGATGCTCTTTCAAACACACAGACAAACAGAGCCTCCCCCCCCCCAAGTTTCAATTTTATTATATATGTATGTAAGAAAATAAGAAGACGATGTCACAAAAGTAAAATTGTAAGTGCAGCCATTAAAATATTTAGATTTAGATGTTATCTACAAGGTCCTTCTTCTACGTGTACAACTTTTCAGTAGCCATATAGGTAGGCAAGATGTTGATTTCCCGTGTGGCCGATCTAGACGGGAACCTACCATTGACGCGCCGTGGTGTAAGTTAGTTGTGAATAAGTAAAACTACTACGGTCGTCGAATGTCGCCGTCCCATATGCGTCTCTCGTCTTGGGCGGGTTGACTGCAGGCAATGTTTCATTAGTTTCTTGACGCTTTATAAACTGTTGTCTAACATTGTAACTTTTTTTGTAATACTTCATTTACTAGCAGTTTTAAGAACGTTTAATGTCCTAACTATATTATATCTTTTTTAACATTAAATATTTTTTGGTAGTACCTACTTGTATAGACCAATACTCTTTCTTAATATTATAGAGATCATTATGGAGATGTGACGAGTTCACGGACAAACACGCATACACTCAGTTTATTCATAAAAATAATGCCTGAAAAATATTTATACTACATGGTTTAAATGCCAGAGCGTAGTTTTCCCAAATCGAAACGAGAATTTACTACTAGGGAAATTTAAACTTGAGCTATACGTTTTTATTTAATATCAACAGTTAGGGCTAACAATCTCACTGCATTTACCCTTTCGTGGTTACTGGGTGTCAGTTTACTGAGGACTGTGTATTTAAAGGGGAGTTTCAATGTTGAAACTACTCCAAGGATAACGGGCACGTCTTACGTAGACGGTAATTAATCTTTATCTATCTATAATTTGCTTTGCACAACTTGCTCACGTTTTTATTGAACGACTGGTACAAATATTTTAAGAAAACAATAATGGAAGAAGTTTGTCTTTACTCGTATAGAAAAATAATAATTTACGAATATAACGTCCACTTGTTGGATTCGTGAACTCGGATTTAATCCTTCAAGTTGCTTAGGTTGTAGAGCGTGCTAAAGAACTAGATATACATACATACACTCATAAAACATTACACTCCTAACGTAATCGGGAAAAAAAACATCCAACTCTCCCTAAATATCCTGTAACCTACGCCTGGATAGGGTGTATCTGTATGTATATTAAGTTTCATCTTAATACGTATAATGGTACGTACAATAGGTACGTCAAACACCGGACACAAGGGTTGATTTCCCGAGTGCCCAATCCACCGCAGACGGGCAGACACCCCTACTGAGTCGAGCATTCACAAGTTGTTTCATGTATGAATAACAAATTAAAACGTCGACGGCATTTGTTTTTACTAGTCCATGCTTAATTATGACTCGTATGGCGCAATGGTGGGACCGTAGACTGGGTCCCAGGTTCGATTCCTAGCTAAGAAATTTTAATGAAGAATTTGAATTTTTGTTCTCCGTCCGGGACCAAAACAACATAGGGAACTCTTGTTTGTATTATCTTTCACAACTAATAATAACATGAACTATTTTATAATCTACTCATATCTTTGAATTTTAAAGCGCACATTGTATTGCTTAAGTATATTTACGTACTGGATTTGAACCTAGATTCCTGTCAATGTTCCAAGGGCTCGACTATTACTTGATTCTGTGTGAATAACCGAACAATCAATTCAGTTTAAAGACGTCATCGTATAAGTATTCACGTAAGTATACTAGTTATGAAAGACAAGACACATTCAATTCTGTGAAACTATGGAGGCCAAATCTTCATCTCAACTGTCCCTGTTAGTATAATCTGTCGCGAAACTTCTATGGAAGCACTGAGTTGACATAAGAACTTCCGACACCTAGACTAGCTACTAACTCCTAAATCAATAATGAGACTTACTCAATTTCCTGCAGCTGCTACCAATTAAACATCATTATACTCTCTCTCTATTAATGTAGTGGAAACAAAGCTCAGTTAGTCGGACTTTTAGATTGTTTTAACCCCCAAAGTAAAGTAGCGTTACTAAGTTAAATATGTCTTATTATATATCTGTGTGTCTAAAGTTACGATGCGACTTACCCTCCCATAAGTAGTCATCACTTCAAAAATAATAGATGTAATTTCAAAAAAGTTATGCACGAAACTAATTATCACTTGTTCAGTGAAAAAAACCTCATGAGGAACTCCGCTCTAAGAGTGCATCAAACAACACTTGAGAGTCCCCATAAATGTTCACAGGCAGTGGCAGTGTGAAGTCTGCCAATTCACATTTGGCCAGCGTGAGGGACTATGGTCTGTATCTCCTCACATTCTGAGAGGATACTTGAACCCTGAGGGATAGTTGTCTGAGGATATATGGTCCTTCATTATTTGATTTGAAACGCTTGTAAGAGTAAAATGTGAGTCAATAAGGGGAGAGGACTGCTAAAGTTATTAAAAAACATTGAGAAATATTCAGGAATATATGATAATTGAATTTTGACGTTAATTTATCACGATCAAGCTTAAAAATTTACGAATATTGAAGCAACTACTGAACCCTACATTGCCCGTGGCCAGATACGCACTTAGCGAATTTTTAATCTAGTGTAGTAGTTGCCCCTTTAAATATTGTCATAACTCTGTAACTAAGGCAGATCAGGGGCACTACACGAGGACCCCAAATGGATGGTTTGCTCATATTGCACAAGAAATAGATACACTTTTGTCATGATAAACGGAAAAGACGTGCTTTATTTTTATTTAATTTTATCTACAGATTTCTACTTAGACGTGTGCTAGCCTCTCAACAAAATGCAGCGCAGTTTTAAACACGTAAACATAAACAGTAATAAAAGAATGCCAATAGAATTTCAGATCATCCATAACAAAATTTAATACATACATGTCGTATTGTCGTAAAATTAAATTCTTCAAAGAGAATCCCGGGACAAACAAATAACACCGCTGGCGCTTGTCAACATGTAAGGGGCCTCTACTGTCCCCTCGGTTTCCCCTTGGCAAGGGTCCCACAAAGCTGTACATTACCGCATCAAATAATAACACTCAGCGTAAAGAGGTCCCACCTCTCGGCCCAGAAGGGCAACAGCCCGGTCGATACGGTAAAAGGTAAAAGGTCTTATTGATAAACTTGATTAATTAAGGATTATACTCTTGTCACAGTAGAGACGCTAAACGATAAATCCTTTAATTAATGTTAAAGTTATTAATTATGACATTTTATAGATACTATAAATATGTGACGTTGTTAGTAAAAAACGATTTGTGCGTTCTTTTCGTCTTCAAGACAATTATTTGCTGTCTCATTCGTAATCTAACGAAAAACAGTTCAATGAGTCGTTTTCGTGCCTGCACGGTAAACGCGCTTCTAACATAAGCTGCTGCTTTTTTGTGTAATATCGGTATTTCTCTACATAGAATCTTCTTTACCTTTATTTTATTTGTACATTCGTTTATGCATTAATATCATAATATCATGTTTATGTGTGTAAGTACGATAATACGTGCACCAACAGTTGTGTTGGAAATTATAGGTTAAATTTTAGGTACTCGTAGATACAATCACATACACATCAACTTGACTGCGATTGTGATACAAACCATAATACTTAAATCAAATGAATCAACCACACCGGCTCGATACTGCTTAGTATCATAAAAATAATAAATAGACTTGATCGTAATATATTAGGGTCTTAGACCATTTAATTACACGAATAACTCCTGCTTAGAGAAAAAAAGTTAAATTAAAGTGTATACGTAATACTAGCGTAACGAATGCACCACAGCTGCATCTCGCAGTTTTATGGCGAAATAAAACATTAAATATTGCCCCGCAGTGGGGCGGTTTGATGATTGAGCAACTAAGGCCCGGACACAGTACAGAGTTTATTTGATTATTTTTTGTTGCAAGCGACAGTTTTTTGCTGTGCGCTAGTTTGCAATCAACTGTTTAGTTCACCTGATGCCTTCAGTTTAGTTTTCACGACCGTTTGCGATTTATCTTACGAAAAATATATACGAATATGAGTTTTGTTTTCTTTTCTGAAAGCAGCCAATATTTAGTTAGTAAAAAAATCGTATTAAATTAAGAGTTGAATATAATTATCTTCAAAATATTGTTAAAAAAGTATCTAAAATGTTTAATATTACCAAAACCAGAGCCAGTTCAAGCAGTAGCCAATTTAAATATTTGCAATGCTGCAAAATACAAGGAGATTAATACAGAATCAAAGCAGACACTATTAATCAATATAAAAAGAAAACAAATGTATGTAATTAAATTTTACCGCGAAAAAAGCAGAAGTCTAATAAATATTCTAATAGGTGTACAAAATGGAGCTGTAAACAAAAGTTTTTCAACGAAGTTAAATAAAATGCATGTATCTTTCACGCGCCGTCGACAGGCTTCTGATTCGTTCGGTCCATTAAAAAGTTAAGTCTGGATAGAAAAAGCTTTGCAGCTAACAAAATACTGAAAGAAGCTTTTTAAAATTCCGTGAAAAAGTTACTTTTAAATTCTAATGTGTCCCGCCCTTAAACAATTTATTGCTTTGAGTAAGATCGTTGCGATATAGAATTATTATATGGGATTACAAACGGTAAGCGGTGACGGGCCGGCGCGGTGGCGGCCCAAGGATTTAGTGACAACCCTAACAATTGTAAAGAAGGGGGTTGTGATAATGTTTCTAATATAAAACAATTGCGAAACCCAAAGAAAGCATGCTGTAATAGAAATTCTAATCAGGGTAGGTGTGAAATAGTTGATTATCTTTAAAACGGTTAAGGATTTTTTCGACAACTTACCTATATAGCTATTGCAAATACGGTATGATGCGTGATATTATTATAATATCTAAAAAAAACTTGATTTTAGCCATGACCGTTTAGATAACCATTAAAATTCTAAATTAAAGTTTTCTCAAATATTCAACCTATTCCATTTCACTTCCAGAATAAAACTCCTTTTTTAGCTAAAACTACTTGTCTAGATCCTTTGATATTTAATATACAGAGAGAATTGCTTTTGTACGGATAATAAAATGTACAATTCCCAAGCATTTACACCGTAGATTTCTCTTTTAATAATGTACTCGCAAAATGATTCGACTTTACATAGAGAAAATAGTTTCGTTTGTGCAAAGATAGATCCAATAGTCGCAATTTAGAGATATCTGCAGTTCAAAAGACTAAGCACTTATTGCTTACTTAATTACAATAAGACCTATTTCCTACTATTTATTAAAGTTAACTTCAATGTCCAGAAATGGACTAATATTAGATCAAATACAGCATTTGCGAATTTATCATTAGTAAAAATTATACCGACCACGATGTCCTAATTAATATTCAGTGAATCTCTAAATCGCGGGATGCTTTCAAACAAACTTGAGCCATTTAATTAACATTGCATATTAAATGTAAGGATTAGTGCAGTCCTATTTCACAAATAATTTGGACGTTTCCTGAAAAGTAATGGAGCTTCATAGTTAAATATAATTATATGTAAAGTAAAATTTTATTAAGTTAGTTTCTGATTGAATTTGGTGGCAAATTTTGTTTGTGGGCACTGCGGTCGGCAAACGATTGGACGTGTGAATTATTGAAGAAATGTATTAACATGTTATTATGCGTAAATGTATGAACGACTTGTCACCTATAACGTACTTACGGTAATTTATTTGCCACCTTTAAATTGTCCCTATAGCGACGGAAAATAGAATTACTCCAATCCCATGACAATAGGCCTCATTGATTTGAACTTAAAGTTTTTTTTTAAACAATGTCGCATACTACCATTAATCTACTAAGTACAAGTCGAGACTGCGGTTAAAATTTCACTTTGACACCGAACTTAACTAACTTGAAGCTAGACTAGATACAAACTAACAACATGCAAGTTTCGGTAATTTAATTTGGTTGAATGTAGAGAAAGCTTGCGAAATTCCGGAAATTTCCAACCACCTTCATGATGCCATAAACTATTGTTTTACTAGGTATGAGTTTACCTGTCTTCTATTTGGTACTAAAATGTACCATAATGTTTAAAATATTAACGTTATTTTATACAGCCTACTAGAAGATCTGGAAGTCGTTTTTTTGCCTCATATTTTATCTTTACAAATTATTTGATCCCTTACTTTTGCTGGGTAGGTATACATCGTTTTTTTTCGTCGTAATTTAAAAGGTAAACAATCTTTCAGTGTCTTTTTTCATGTAATTATCGATTTAAAAATAAGACAGACACATTTAAAAAACTTAAGAATAAACAATAATTTAATGTTAAAATAAATTTCTGTATACTTCTTAATATTTTTTTAAATTAATGAAATAAATAAAAGTTTTGCCAAGATTGTTTACCTTTTAAATCACGACGAAAAAAACGAGGTATAAATTCTTGTATACCTATTAGTGAATTCTCATCACATTAGACAACTTGTTCTAATATAGTTATTTTACTTTGGCTGGTCCCTTAAAGTTTCTCGACATCAACACCACCATCATCATCGCAACCCATAATTGTCCCACTGCTAAGCTCGGGTCTCCTCTCACAGTATGATGGGTACAGGCCATAGTCCACCACGCTGGCCAAGTGCGGGTTGGCAGACTTCACATACCATTGAGAACTTTATGAAGAACTCTCAAAATCAGCACCATTTATTTCCAACTGTGGTTGGAACAAACACACGTAAGCTGTGTATATTTAATCATATTAAGATAGATTATGCTCCGAAATATTCACATACTCCAAATGGTTTAACTACAAAAACGACTTGTATGCTCGTAACTGAATTTCTTAAATGTGACCTCACAATATTTTCATTTATAGAGAACCGTAAAATTTACCAATAATTGTATTTTATACAGGCTTAGGTATTTCTTCTCGAATGCCTGATAGTGTCTAATGAAATGAGACATTTAAAATCCGTTTAAATACGCACATTTTTTGTTTTAAATTATTATGCAATTAATTTAAAAGCGAAACGTATCTATTTGTAAATAATATCGCATGTTGTATTGTATAAATATTTCGATCAATCTTACCAAATTTTAAATGTAAATCAACAATCGGAAAGTAATTAACTTCTGGAAGCCGCGTAATAATATTTCGCCATCAGCGTAAAATGAATTTCGGGTTAAGAATATAACTAGTTTTTCATAAATTGTCGGTGAAAATTTAAATGCAAGTGGAATTGAGTTAAAATAAAAATAATATTGCACCCTACAGAATATGCCTATACAATTTCCTGCGTATATTACAAGTATAAAGCAATCACATTTCAGTTTAAAAGGTAATTTTAAGGTAAGTAAATTCCAATACAAATACTAATACCACAACGGAAATAATGTTTTCTAAGCGAAGATAAAATAATGGGTAGAAAAGAACAAAAAAAAATCAGGTGCAATAACTTATAGTATTATAATGGTTTATCCCAAACATATTAGAAGTATAACTTGAATAGCTAAAGACGGGTTTCAATCAATCATTTTATTGTGCGCTATAAATTTAATAAAATATTGATGTTATAGATGGAATGTAATCTCTAAGTCCTGGCTGGCTAAGAAATACGACTTATTGTCCATTATTCCTAACCCCACTTCTAAATAAACTTCTGTATCTATAATAGTCACAGCTGTACAAAATGACTCGTTGTTTCTTTTTCGCTCACAATTTCATTTTGCAGGTAATCAGTGAGAAATCGTGCAGAAGGGAAGCGAGCTATCACGGCAGGAATTCGGACGGATCACGCCCCTGCATTACAATGGATCAACCCTTGCGATTACACAAAGGTTACCGAAAACTGAGCTCGATATATCTACTTTTAGAAGACTTCCTTTAAGGCAATAAACTTTACAATGGACAATATTTAATTCATTCATTACGAAATGTCATTTGATAAAGCTAAGACTGCAATAAAGATGTAAAGTTCTAAAAATATTAGTGTCTGCAACATTTCTATTCAATTCAAAAACTATACAAAGTTTTAATAATCATAAATATATGATTTTTCTATGTACGAGAATAGCAAAAGAGCTTGCATTGCCACCAACCTGTGCCGCCCACAGACTGATGTAAAATAACGAGGTATAAACCTATGAAAGTTCCATTTTTCTTTTAAAATAGGAAC
>LGAG01000450.1:122484-135328 GCA_001278395.1 Lerema accius | reverse complement strand
TTACCTATGCCAACTTTTTCCGTTTCCGAATTTACTACATTCTATCGTCAAATGACTTATCGTTTACAAGTTTACTCGATTTTATCTCCAAGTCTATTTACTCTATCGTTTATCTAACCGGCTTTCAATACATTAAGAGCGTACAACGATCAACGATCGTCGTTCGTTACTTAAGGATTGAAAGCGGGTTAGATGTGAGCAGAAAATGTGCAGCTTTGCGATAAAAAGATTTCATTTCTTAACCTATGTTGATACATTTAGCTTTGACAACGCAAGGAGCAGGACAAACCTTTGAAATGCAACTAAGGTAAAGCAGTTTAATCATGAAATATCGACTTAAATTGTCATTTGGAAATGTTTAACCACTAATGTTTGTTGCAAAGGAAGTAGTAAAGTAGGTACGCTATGTGATTCCATAAGTATGTGGAATCTTTATGAAATATAATGGGTTTAAACAACAGAACCAAAAAAATATTATGCCAGTATCACTTCAAAACAGACTTGTAAGATAACAGATGCCATAGAAAACTTATTAAATAGCAATGCCATAAAATTTCCAGGCAAAATATTATTATCAAAGCCAATAAATTTATAATTTCGAAGCATTAACATCATACCTACCCTCCGCAAGAATTTGAATCTGATTAAGGAAGAGAAAGAATATTTTTAATTGAATGCTCGACTTGTGTTCAAAAATAAATGTAAGTTACGTAAGAATCAATATATTTTAATTCGAATTGGCCGTGGTAAAAGATTCTTACAAGAAGCCCCGAATTTGACTCATCCTGAGTTTGACTATCATTACAGTAAAAGATTTATCTAGAAAAAGGGCAAGAAAAAAAAGCAGAAGACAGAAGAAGAAGGATTAGACTTAGCTCATTCAAATTCAAATAATTTATTTCGCCATAGGAACTAAATGGTCACTTAAAGAACATTCAAATTCAAATTCAAATCATTTATTTCGTCTTAGGAACTAAAAGCTCACTTAACGAACGTCAAAAATTTTACATAATCTAAACAACACAGAATGAGTTTTAAAAATAAGAATATAAACAAACATGTTACAATAAAACAATAAAAGTCTTGATAGACAAAACCTGTCATATCAGCGGCTTTATAAAAGACAATATACTTAAGGCTAGGTAAGCTAGTGTCGGCCGGGAGGAAAAAAAGCCGGAGGAAAAAAACTCCCAGTACTCTTTTTAGAAAAGGTAGATTTTTACAACATTAATTACAGAACGCTTTGGTGTCATAGTAATCAATGCGAGACAGCGATCGCATCGGCAAAACGACATACTTAAAGCCGCCTGTTTACAAATAATTTATATCTACTACAATTCAGTTGTATAAGGATAGCCTGGTAAGAGTATGAAATTCATACATTTATTAAGATACGAGCTGTTTCCCGCAGCTTTGCTTGCGGAAATTATAGTTTTGCGGTGATATTTACCCCCTTAAGGGTTGATTAAAAAAATCGTTGAATAAGGTTCTTCATCCTTTTCAACCATACACCCAAACACAAATTTGAAAACTGCTAGCTTTAAAATTTGGTTAATTTTCATACAAACTTTCATCCCTTATTTCACCCCCTTATGGGTTAATTTCCAATTTTTTTTTAAATCCACACTTTTTAGCTTAGTATCGAAAACTTAAATACTAATTTGCAAACTGCTTGCTTTAATTTTTTTTTCAATTTTCATACAAAATTTCATCCCCTATTTCCCCCCCTTAAAGTGGGAATTTCCAAAAGTCCGTTCTTAGTGCTCCCCTACACTCTAGAAGGAACCTCTGTGCCAAGTTTCATGCTTCTAGGTCTATCCGTTTAGGCTGTAGCGTGTCTGTCAGTCAATCAACATTTTTATTAAGTATGACGAGCTGTTGCCCGCAGCTTTGCTTGCGGAAATTATAGTTATAATTATAGTATTTACTCCCATAAGGGTTGATTTTAAAAAATCGTTGAATTAGGTTTTTTATACCTTTCAACCATAATGCGAACTGTTTGCTTTAAAATTTGGTTAATTTTCATACAAACTTTCAACCCTTATTTCACATCCTTAAGGGTGGATTTCCATAAATTAAAAATTCCCACTTCTTATCGAAAACCTAAATACCAATTTTCACATTGCTTGCTTTAAAATTTGGTTAATTTCCATACAAATTTTCATCCCCTATTTCCCCCCCTTAAAGTGTCAATTTCCAAAAATCCCTTCTAATGCTCCCCTACACTCAAAAAGGAACCTCTGTGCCAAGTTTCATCCTTCCAGGTCAGTTGTCAGTTAACATTTTCATTAAGTAATGATGATGATGATGATCAAGTTATACAATATTCCAAGATATTATTATTATTATTATACTTGCGAATGCTTAATTATGAGTCTGATTAATAAAAGTGCATTACTGACGTGCTTTCATTAGCTTAATAGAGCTTTTTTAATTATTTGAATAAAATTCCAATAAATATAAACGGCGACGATTCCCCTTTTGCAAAATACTAAGAAGACAATAAAGGCCCGGTAAATAAACTTTGAATTATAAATATATGCATATTTTACCAAGTAATTTGTACCTCGTGTTGATCCAATTAAACGAGTATCGCCCCTTCTACGGGATCCTCTTTCGGCGAAGCTTTAATATACACCCCTTCATAGCTTTAAAAGATAAAAAGAAACAGATTATTTATTATTATAGTTTAACTTACTAAATACAAATATAGGTGACAAAAAATATTGAAAACGCAAAAACCTAGGTAAAAACGTACAAAGCCAGAATATACAATACCTACCTATAAACAATACCTAGTTTAGCTGGCTTATAGTGCCTAGGGACCAAGCTTTATCGGAAAGTTGTATCGGAGTGTTGTATCGTCCATTAGTCGGCAATCTTGTCAATCAAAATAATCAAGTAAATACAAACCACAATTTCAATTTATTCATGAACTTTTTTTTAGTAAGAAACGTAATTGAGAAACTAATGAAGATCAAAAGTCTTGAGTCTGCTTTTTGCTAAAGAAGACTAGATCAAAATAAGTATATCCGTGTCTGAAAGTCTGAATACTATATCTTTCGCGAAAGAGCCACAGCCAAGGAATCAAAGAGCCGCATGCGGTTTGCGAGCTAACTACTACTGAAATAGTATATTCACTACACACATTTATCCTTTAATAAAAGTCCTTTAACATTTTACCCTAACAAAGAAGTAGATTATAAAAAGCTCATAACAAATATCCACTTACAGATCTGCAACAGTTTTTTTCCATTAATACGAACTCAGAATATAAATATCTAATGTCCATTGTGCTTATTTACCGGCAAAAGTTAAATAGAAACCCTTATGACTACGGAAATAATAAAATGCTCCATTCTCGAGAGGATAATTCTCTTGAGGTACGTTGTCCATATTTATTGTAAGTAATACTAGGAGTGAGACCGCATTTATCAGGTATCTTTTATATGCGACGAATGCTAATGGACAATGTTTTAGTTGGAAAAAATCACGACGTAACAAAGGAATAAAAAGGACAAAATTATTGAAATAATATTTTATCACAAAACAATTTTGCTTTTCAACACGCTTTTGTTGATTCGGTATGTATTTAAGATGTATGTGTCACTGTTTGTAATA
The DNA here is from genome assembly GCA_001278395.1 of Lerema accius. NCBI lineage: Eukaryota > Metazoa > Arthropoda > Insecta > Lepidoptera > Hesperiidae > Lerema > Lerema accius. Next base: position 131,707 of record LGAG01000450.1, on the reverse strand, counting down.
GAAACTTTTAACGAAATTTTGACACGAACATGACTATGCAATAATTCAAAAGGTTTTTTTTTTACTTCTTACTTCATTCATCATGTTTTTTAGTTTTTTTACTCGTTTAAATTATATTATTTAATCTCTAAATATACTAAGCTTTAGAATTTTTGACATTAGATGGCGCCTAAATGATTTTATATACGTGACTCAAACTCGACTCCTCGGGGACTACTTTTTTAATACGCGTGCAACTATGCTCTTAAATTAAATTCGTATGCGACCCTTCGTTGGTTGCTGGCCTAAAATGAACAAGAAGTTCAAATAGCATTAAAAACTTTACAGACTCTATAAATATTCAGGCTTTTAAAGCTTTTACGGCTGGTGGACGACAGGTAGGTGTTTTGTTTTATGCTACATAATTACTAAAAATGACGTTAAATATTGAATGAAAAACTTCTCTGCTACCTTTAATCATCTTGTAAGAAATTACTGTAGTACCTACTAACTAATTTTATTATTTATTATCTATATATTAAAAGCAGACTGAGCGTATTAATTAAGTGTATTCCTGATAATTATGTGTATTGTATAGTGTATTAATTATAGCGTTTGGGAATTAATACTAACATGACGCTTGCCTAAGCCTCGGGGACTCCAGTCGTCCATTTGTTCCGCGGACAAAGCATCTGTCTCCAATACCGGGCAATGCCTCTGGTACAGAGGCAAGTCGTACATACGAAATCACTTAGAGACGGATTTCTTAGTGATTCCCAGATTTTCTTCTGAGAAAAAGAAGGAATAAAAAAAATTATGTTATCAATACTCAAACATTTGTTGTCATTATTTTTTGTATAAATTGTGATAAATACTTTGAAGCCTGCCTACAAATTATAAACAATCGCAATGGAATAAAATATCGAATGTCGGAAGACTGTAACATGTGGAGAGCCTTAAAGCAAGCTCTCACTGCGAACTTTTGCCGTACGAATGTTTCCACAGACTTATGTTCATGAAAGTAACCTTGCATGTTTTCCCACAGAATTTTCCGCCTTTTGACGCAATTTAAATCCACGCGATAGTTTGTGTATTGGAAAGAAGTCTTAAGAAATCGCGCGAAATATTATTCGCGCGTTAAAATATTGCAGTGCGAGGTTTTCCTCATGGCCTACGAGAAAATGTACGTTTATTTATTGTTTATTAATTTCATTTCAAATCAATTCCACCTGCTCGAACACTTGAAAATAATATAAAAATCTTTTAGTAATTTTGATTTGTTATGCTTAGTCGTTAATCGTCAATATGTCACTATGTAATTGTTAATATGTACTATATAATAACTTTGAATAGTATCATTTTGTTTATAGTTCAAGCGTTTACAGACGTATTTCTTATATTATAGCGCATTTGCTGTTTATTATTTTTTAAATTATGTCGTATGGGGTTCATAGTCACATAAAGACGAAATCAATTTAACGATAACGGGAAAATTAACGTGCAATGCACCGTATTTTAAGAACTGGTCAAAAGCTTGAAATCACAGACCTGAAATAAAGAAATTACGTCACCATAGACAAACACCATAGATAACGGATACCTGTTGACATGCGTCATATCAGAAAATTTCGGTATGTCAAAAATTACATCAGAAAGAAAAGATAAATAACGGAAATTGTAATTTTTAACAGAACGAAGCAAAGTAAGAATATTACAGAATGCCGCTAAAAAAAATTATGAAAGGTTTGCCTACCGATATTTTGGCTGCTGAAGGGTTATTGTACCACGATTGGCCAGCATTAACCCTTTGTCAGAGGGAATGTACAGCAAGAGTCGGGATTACACTTCAAGTGGAACAAGAAGCATATTTATCACAGCACCCTGAGGTTACACATTTTTAACCGTAAATACAGTATTCCAGTATTTGGTTGAATTGGGATGATTTTATTATACTGTAATTTTTAAATTTGTTATAAATAAGTATAGGTACGTAGTTGGCAAACCTGTCTTGTAAATCGTGCAGAAAATGAAATGTTCAATTTTAGTTAGATAGCTTAATGTAATGAATTATGTATGTATGATTGTAATTGTTTTTTTTTTGTTATATGATATTAAAAAGCTATTGTAATGAATAATAAACGGACGAATAGGAAAAACGGATAATAATAAACTAACCTTTTCTGAGAACTTAAGGTTGTCCACAGAGAAACCTCTTATAGGAGTAGGCACCGACGGCTTCACTGGATTATATTATACCTTTAAGTGAATTTTGCCCTTATAATAGGTTAAAGCTATGCTTGATATTTTTATGAGCAAAATGGTGCGAATGGGGAAAAGAAAAGGAATTTTAAAGGAAGCAGCTGAACACTTTACCAGGCCTGCAGAGATTCTAGAGATGGAGGTCAGAGAACTTCTCAACCTGCCTCCTGAAGGGCCGTACACAAAGGTATTCTTCATTACTTACTAAGGTTACGATTTTGAATTAAATTATCTATATAAATACTTACTACAATGAGGTTTGATGCGCTATCATAACCATCGAAAATACAGTTGATTACATAATTATATCACCGAGAGATTCGTGAGTTGATACTGAACACGTTTTAAATATTTGATAAGGCTTACTCATGTTAAAAGTCGGAGTTTGCCCGACTAGTTTCGAACCGTTCCGAGGTCCTTCTTCAGGAGTGTGTATTAAATATATAAGATTATGTATAAAATATATAAACGTAGTCCGACTTTTAACGTGAGTAAGCCGTATTAAATATTAAAAATGTGTTCATAGTTCATAATTATATCAATTATTTGATTAATCATTTACATATCAAATGGATCCGCATAGCATAGTTAATAAGAGTTACCGGTAGATTAAAGTATTAATATACCGGTGTATTCGGTAATTACAGGCCTATTATACTTTTATTTGTAAAGTCAACTTGATGGTACTTCATAAGTAGTCTCGCTGGAACATGCTGGTGATTGTCACATTAATTACTCGTATATCGCAATATTTATTACAGGACGATCAACCGCCATTTTATTATAAAGACAGCGATCTTGAGTATGATTTACGGCAAATCATCTTGAAATATTATCCTCTGCCACCACTTAGGATCCCGACTCCTGAAGTTAAAACACCAGATACGATGTCTTCGTCGTTTATATCTATCATAACTTCAGACACAACAGTACCGACTCCTGGTCAGTATCATTTAATAATGTCGAAATGTTTAGCGACTGTTTCGTTTATCGAACATGTTAAATTAGAATTTTATACACTTAAGATTAACAAACATAAAAATGTCAATAATGCAAATGTTTTAGCTATTGAACATTAAGTAACATTAAATACATATTATATTTATGCAACGTATTCTTTACATTTGCGGAGCGACACTACTGAAGCAATAGCAACGAAAAAAGAAGTGGTACGCCTAAGGAAGTGTAGCATTCTCTGCTGCTACAATCAGAGCACGTGTTTTTTTTTATTTTAAACCAATTAATCGATCTTTTACAGTTCATCCTTAAAAAGAGGGTAGTAAATAAGTCTTTTTTGTGATGGAAATACCCGACATTAGGGATGTGGTTTATACCCACTAAAATCTTAAAATCCTTCCGACACATACTCGTACTTACATACTGGGATCTAACAGCCTTGCAATTTCACCACTACATTACACTGCATGATCTTATACCCCAAATTATTACCTACATGGAACAATGATTGCTAAACTAGGTCGCCTTTCTATGGGTCTTTGGTTTGATTCCTGACGAGGCATAAACGTGAAGGGTGAATTTAAATGCATGTTCTCGGTCTGGGTGTATACGGAGCTATGTGTGTGTAGCATTATTTATTTATAAATTTAGTACCTTCTGGAAATCGATTAGGGTATAGTAGTCATTATTTGCGTACGAAAAGCAATATATAAACAGGGTAACAAATTAGAAAATTATTATTTTCTATTAATGGTTCTTAGTTACTGTAGATATTCTGTCCTTTCCTTTAGTAACTGTAGTTGCTTTGTACACCTTGTGCATGTTTCCAGCGAAACTTTACTCAATGCAATAAGGACATCAACGTCTAACAGATTAGTGCTTTGATAGATTTACGAATTCCTGTAGTTATAGTGTAGTTATTCAATGAAACTTGAGTATATTCGAACTGTTTGTACGAACATACTACTCCTAATAGCGTTACCGCACTAAGACTGTATTTGTGCTTAATGCAATGTAAAGTTGTTTATACTGTTTCAAAAGCAACAACTTTGGGATGAATTGTATCATATTTCAATTGATTGCATTATTTCAATCGAATAAAAGGAAAAAGTCCAAAGTTTTTTGCTACACCTGTCTTAGAACAAAGTAAGATTTTCAAGAGCAATACTTTCATCGATTTAAATGCACTGATACTGAGATTTTTTCCCTGCACTTCACAAGTAACACTTTTGATGTCTATAAAAATCATTACACTTCCGTATTTCTACATTCGTTTATGCACGTGGGCGGAATGTTAGTAAATTGAGGAAATGTTTCGATAGTGGAATGCTTCAATTTCCCTTTGAGGGATTTTCGAGCACTAAGATATGCTGATATAGGAACCTACTTTGAAATGGATGCACAAAGAGCATTTCTTTAACTCAGCGATGAATTGGTGGCGGTTGTTATTTTTCTCATGACTATAGAACAAACATTATTATCTCATGTTTATAGAAGAAAATAAAATGTTTCACATTATGTACCTAGTGAAAAATCTTTCTTTTCATAAAAAATAATTTTGAGAATTCATTCTGGGTTTTAAATTTTTTTACCTAAGTAATTATATGAATTAGTTAACCAAGTAAAAATCTCAACTTATGGGGTCAAAAAAATAATTATGTATGTACTTAAAACAAAAAAAAAATCTTTAGATTGTATTGTTTTTTCTCATGCGATTTAAAACAGGAAGTTCTACAAATCTAGGTTTCTTTGAGGGAAGCGATGACAGTTGCTAGTTAGGTGACAATAAAGTGAATATTAACTTAATTTATTGCTTTATTGCTGATGCTTCACCACGTTAAGTACGCGTTTTATCAACAGAACCAATACCAACACCGGAGCCAACACTTTCTGAAACCCTGTACAATGTGATCTCGAATACTGTTGACAAGGCAATATACCTTCAAGTAGATGATTTAGCGTTACGCTATGACACTGCATATGTTGAACTCATGAAGGCAGTTGAAGAAGCAATGGAGATACCAGTGATTGAAATAAAAATGGACATTGCTCAGCTTTACTTCAATGCCTATAAGCTATTTGAGTTAGATATCATGGAGAAGGAACGTATCGGTATGTTGATTATAGAAATCATTGAATAAAATTTATATTAAATAGATACAATTAAGCTAAACTAAATGGATCAATATTTTATTCAGACTACCATTGGTAGTACTTAGGAAAATAAAGTAAAGTAATACCTATTATAAAAAATGTATTAAGCTATTTAATGTTCTCAAACATATTTTTAACTAATCCAATAATATGTTAAACAGCTGCAGAAATAGCGTGGGAGAAACGAATGAGAAAGAAATTAAAGAGAACATTACGTAGACAGAAGAATTTCAGAGGTAACTTTTTATATTATGATAGTAACAAATGAGCACCCATTTCATATCACTTCATAGGTATATTCACGTTGTCATTTATACTCGAAATCATAATACATAAAGCTCCCTCAAATACAGCTACAGTTGTAATGATGGACTTAATAATAATTATTATATCTTCACTTGGAATTGACGACGTCTGTTGATTGCTCCTTATTCGTTATTGTAAAGATTAAAAAGTAAAACCACAGATCCATTTTTGTGTCTGTGAGTAAAACGGATCTATTTGACAAATGCCATGACGAATGAATAACAGGACAGGTTATAATTTGTATTCTTTTAAACCATGTTTAAAATTTAAAATTTGAAAATATGCATCATGCCGGCCACCGATCTTGATAATGTAAATACCATCTTATCAGGTTATGAAACTCCGCCAACACCAAAAAGCCAGATTTCATCTCACGAGAGTTATAAAGTACCACCTCAACGCCCGTGTGCGTGTCACCCACAGTTCTATTACAACAGATATACTAAGGTAAGTCTGTTTGTGTTCGACTGAAGATTGTTTTGTAAAAAGATTTAAGGAAAACATTTTTTTTTCTGATTTCTTTCAACTTTAGGTTATTTGTAATGGTTATTGGGAATGGCGACACAATTCGTTAACATAATTTTTGGTAACAGAAGTAAATTATTAAAGCTGTTTAATTTCTTCGTTTGTCAATAACTGTCGTTCTCTAATGCAGTTGTTATTAAAGATTTTACATAACATTAAGAATAAAAAAAAAGCCGTTGTTGTCAAATAATAATTAAGTAATTCAGAAGATTTTTTTGTAATGAAGGAGAGAGGAAATTATAAAACCAATGTCGGTGGATGAAAACTGAAATTGTATAATTCACACAATTTTTTTCATTCCATGTTGAAGTATCATTTATCTGAACTTATGTGATAAATTGGAAAACAAAGGATTACTCTAATGGTTTGATGCTCATGTCATAACCAATCTTTCAGTTGTTCATATAATACTGATAGGCGTCTGGTGTAAATATATACTATTCATTCTACAGGATAGATTCGGAATTTATTTGCCTCGAGAGACAGAGTTTCAAGATGTAAATGTTACGGCGACTCCTCCCATTTCGGAAACCAGCGAAGAAGAGGAGCCAGTCGAAGAAGATTTTGACGCGAAATCTACTACCAGTAGAAAATCATGTGTTTCCAGGAAAAAAGATTAAAAAATTACGATTGCCATTACAAAACATTATAGATATTTAAAGCTATTATATTTTTAGATTAACTATCATTCTACTTGCACTTGATATCATTTACAAATAAATTTATTGCTGAAACGCTTGGTTTTTTATGTTGTGACCGTCCACTTCCTCTTCATTGACTTGACTAATGAAGTTAAAAATACTCCATCAATCCCACAAGAACTCAATTATTCTCACTGCTGGGCTCGGGTCTCCTCTCTCAATGTCAGTGATGTAGGCTATAGTCCACCACACCGACCAAGTGCGGATAGGCACACTTAACACATCTTCGAAAAAAATATGGAGATGTCTCGAAGGCTCAAAATTTCAAAAAAATATTAGTTTCCTAGTAGAGCCCTTACTTCACAAAGTCTACATAATATGCTTTGGCCGTTTCCCTTGGTTTGTGCCTCCAGATTGAAGATTTTTAAGAATAACCACACAGGAGTCTCTTGACAATGACTGTATTCCTCGTTAATGGTCTCAAGGGGAGAAGTCGGTTTAACCGTCAATTTGGGGCTTCTGACCTCTTACAATCAGATTTGCTTAGCCAAAGCCCCCGAAAGACATCAAAATATGGAAATTATAGTTTGATATTAGAATCGCGCCAAATTCATTTTTAGGACTATTTCAGGCATGTAAGTATATCCTCCCGGAATACTCTCAAGCATGCGGATTGGGTCAATCTGCATTTTTTTATTTCCAATGTTTAAAATAGAAAAATAATGATAGCCTAAATGTCTTAAAAATTAAGTTCAGCAAAAATGCAAGATGACCAAATTCTTGTATCCGGAAGCATATATTATGATTACTACGAACTTCATTGGCCTGATTTTATTGTTAAACATAACTATGAAGTTCGCACAAGAGTGCTCCGTGGTTGGTAGAAAATTTAAATAGACACCGATACAATGAGAGATATCTGTGTGGCAGCCATTGAATCTCAATGCAATATAATCCATTGTACTCCATTCCGTAATTGAAGTCTTAAGAGGCCCCGGTATAGAAATATTGTTGAGTCGTACTAGATGTCAACGGAAGAATAGATAATTGAACATGCTTCTTGAACAATCTAGATCAAGAGAATCAATTCTAGTTAGATTGAATACTTGAAGTATCAAACTAACGACCAAGTCCCGAACTGTGATTTTGAACATTGTTAAGACACAAGACAAATATGCTGCAGATAATTATTTGAATATAACTAGAAAATAATTAATAGTACATGTAACAAACAGTTTTACAAGATTAGGGAATTAAGTTTTTTTTTTTGTATATTTACAACATTTTACTTATGAAAAATATAATTTTTATTATTTAGAACTACGTCGTAATAAGTAGAGCGTTCTTGATCATCAGAAATGTAATTTCGCGTAATCGGGTAATGATTTATCTTTCTTTATGCGTATTTTATAAGATTCTATTTATTTTCAACTATATAATCCAACTAAAAGTTGGGCCTTATTTCCCGCGGATTATCGCGCAAACGGATACGGATATTCGGCCTATCTTGTATTGTGAAGCGCCACACTGCAATTAAAATTACATATTATTACTGCCGACAAACTATTATAGGTTTTCAAAGAAACAGCATTTTAAAAATATATACAAAAAAAATTGTTTCGCGATGGGGCCAGTTGGGGACGCCATTAACTAAAGAGTTGATCAAAATGGCGGTGGCACTGAATCGGTTGACGACTTTACCCTGTATCGTTATTAATATCTTCATTAGATACATTAAAAGTTAAAAGCTGTAATATTTCTCTACGACACAGATTAATCTCCGCAATTCATTAAGTAGAAGAAATAGGCGCTCTCAGAAGTACCCAAAGTAGAATTAATATTATCAAACAAACAAAACAATGTAGGATGAAGGCAAAAAATGAATAAAAGCTGTGTGAATCATTGTTGTATTAATAATTTGGCTTCTTTGTTTCCAACGTAATTGAAATGCAGGAGATATGATGCTATTAATTGAGTGGGTAAACATGAAATTATCCTAAAAGCATGATGTATTAAAATTAAAATGTATGCGCAATTATAGTGAAATAATACTTTTCAGATTAACGCAAGATGATTTCCGTAGATTTGTACTTAATAAATAAAGAAGTACTTTTTTAAATTATTAAAATGTACTTATTAAAATGATAAGTCAATATAATCATCGCAATGAAATATAAAATTAATCATTTACCATTCATTTATTTGCCATATACAACATATTAAATACCAAATATCTTTCCGAATTAACAGAAGCAAGATTAATCAAAATATTTTTAAGTCTATTAATAAACTTACAGATATCTATACTATAATAAAACAGTAAAATAAATTTGTCTGTACATTGAGTATATTTACCAAAAACTAATCTAGAGTGACTCAAAAACAGTAACTGAGTACGAATC
>LGAG01000450.1:110415-122443 GCA_001278395.1 Lerema accius | reverse complement strand
GATTTTTCAATTTCGCTCTACAAAGGGTACAAAACAGGGAAGAAACTTTGAACCAAAAATACCTAAACTTTATACGAGTAAGTAAGTGCACAATGCTATATTTTTTACTAAAGTGAAGCGCGGGCGGGTAGCTAGCTTTAATTAAAATTGAGGATCTAAAATTCAAAAAAATGCAAAAAAAAATTAATCGATCAATCATCATCTATATCTATACTATCTATATCTATATCTATCTATACTACTAAATAAAATTGAAGTGTCTGTTTGTAATATTAAAATAACCGCTTTATACTAAATGCATACGTATGTAGACACGATACATACACCGAAATGACATTTAAAAAAAATGTTGTCTGTCTGTCTGTCTGTCTGTTCGATCCGGCTAATCTCTGAAACGGCTGGACCAATCTTGACGGGACTTTCACTGGCAGACAGCTAATATATCAAGAAGTAACTTAGGCTACTTTTTTTTTACTTTCGTTTCGGCATAGGTTTCCCGAAGCGAAGCGAGGGCGGGTCCACTAGTGGTAAAATAAATTTATTTAAAAGTCGATATTACATAGGTAGTTAAAGAACATTATAATGAGGTTTATCTATCAAAATAGATCTCTCTGAATACCTATAAGGTAAGGTGGGGTAAGACTAACACACGGGACAAGACTAACACTGTCTATTATCTCGATACGTATAGCTTAAATACGAAATTCTTCCAGTCTGTAAGATAGAACAAACGTAAATGTTCTCGGCTAAAACACACACATGTCGTTTCTTCAAGTGCATATCGGGATAATAGACAGTGTTAGTCTTGCCCCGTGTGTTAGTCTTACCCCACCTTACCTTATTCATTTGTACATACGTATATTCATTTGTATCATTCGTAATTGAGTACCTAACTAATGTATTAGGAGAGAACAAGCCTAGCCTCATGGGACGACTCCTGCCTCAGAACTTGGCCGAAAGCGGTAAATTATTCCTGCCTGAGGGACTTAAGGGATTTGAAGAATAACATAAGAAGATAGCTATCTCAATGTAGCTGAAAATCAATCGTCTTTTAAGGATACTTAGAATTTTTAGAGTTCCGCTGCATGATAGAAAACCCTTAAAGAAGCTGAAAAATTCGGAATGGTATTTTAAAAAGCCTTTTTCAACTTTTTTAGTCCGAATTTTTACATCGTATACTCTAAAATGTGTAATCAACAGAACCACCGTTTAAATAGAGCACACACTTGTAAATGGGCTTTTAAAATAGAATCAAATCGAATTTCCGTTACTTACTAAAGAAATAATAACATGAAGACGCCTTTATGGAGGCGTATTTTTGTATAATTCAAAGACTTCATGGTAGAAGAACTCATCCTTAATTTTTATAGTACCTATGCTTCCTGCTCTTTACGTGTCTTTGGCTGAGCGTTTTTACGCCAACGTCATAAGGAAAAAAAAATCTTTGAAGGACATCAGGCATTCTGGGCATTCTGGTCTAAAATAAAATTGCATGGCAAGAAATAAGAATAATCCTATAGCTAGGTTGTAAAGGTATTAAACTAATTCTATGAATTTAATTCTACTACGTTTTTGAGTAGTTATTGAAGTTTTCATACGTAACTCATTACAATTAATAACTAAACAAAAACAAAAAATATATATACAGTTACAGTGTACGTTCATAATAATATTTTTTAAGTTCTTGGTATGGCCTAGTTATTGAAAATAATCCAAGGTGTGGCCACGCAGTATTTTTTAAACCAACAATGTATGGAAATTGCCTGATGGAGAAATACAGAATACACTCTATACAATTACGTTTTAAAAAGACAATGTTCTTTTTTTAAAAGAATGTTATTGACAATCAAAATACAATTTGAAATATTTATAACTCACTCGACGATTGTATACTTTGTTTTATTGTTTGTATTGTTTTGCGAGAAAGGTGAAACATAGTAAATAAAATAAAATGGGCTGTATGTACAGAAGTGATGCGATGAGCTTTTGCGATATTTACATTCAGCCGGAAGCAGCTTTTGAAATTGTCGAAAAATTTGGTGAAATGGGTTGTATACAGTTCATTAATGTAAGTGTTGATATTGCAACATCTATAACATATTTCCATATTATCTATCATTCATCATCAACTGAGACGAAATATAGTGCATTAGTAACTCGCGCTCGCCTTACTTCGGTATATCTGTTATTCCACAAAAACAAGGCCATATACCCGCATCAAAGGCATCCTAAATCAATCCACGTTACTCTAGTTACATTACGTAGTACGTTACGTTACTTTAGTGGGGTCTCAAAATAAAAAAGCGCACTGAGAGAGAATATTTATGACTTTATCGAGTATGTCTTTAGCTTCGTTTGACGATTAAAGGTGTCCAGGGTTTTTTTATTAATTTAAATATTGTGAAAGTAAAGCGATGGTTGGCGACTAGTTCTCTAAAGTCATCTTTTTAGTAGATAACTATCTTGTAAAATCAATTTTAAGTTGTATCTATACTTGCGAATCACTTCAATGTGCGCGTTCCGATTGAAATAGCTGTTCGTAAACATTTTCTATATTCATGCCGCATTCATGCTTGTCACGAGTATGTCACAATAAAATGCAATTTCGAAATGCACATTTCCAGTCCATGTTTGAGTAGATACACATAATGCCTGGAACATAATATTTACATCATGAACGTCGTATGCAATGTGTGTAAAAGCCGTGATTAAGGTGTTTTTCTGTCCTCTTTTTAATACGATTTGTTATAAGTCTATTTCATTATCGTTTTAGTTGAACGCCGACGTGAAACCTTTTCAAAAGAACTACGTGGCGGAAGTTTGTCGCTGTGCAGAGATGGAACGCAAATTAACCTACATGATGGGTGAAATGAATAAAGATAATATATACGTACCAGAACTGGAAAAAGAGCCTCCAGCTTTACTACCTCATGAAATGACAGCATTTGAGGTTAGCCTTCAACATTCATTCGACATCAGATTTCTAGTTCGTCCTATATCTAAACAGTTCAATAACTCGGTCATCACCAAAGTAACCAAAAAAGAGAAGTTCTTTAAGTTTGAGTAATTGCTTCACATAAGTAAATTTCAGCAAATTGTTTTCATTATACTATCTTGATTTCAGAATATATTAGAAAAGTGGGAAGACGATATTGTAGACATGGCAGATAATCAAACTAGTCTCTTGAAAAGTTATTTAGAGCTGAATGAAATGGCATACGTTCTTCATCATATTGGCCCTTTACTTGGAGATGCAGAAATAACTCCAGACTCTATAATTGGAAAGTAATACTTTTTAACATTTTACTACTTGATCGGACAGTCGTTATTCTGCAATTTATTTTAGATTTTAAGTTGCTTCACCAATAAAAAGGTGTTTTGTAAATTCATGATACTGAATCACTTATAACGGTATATTAATATTTCTAACAGTGTGGCTAATTTTGCAAATAGCACCACCTACAAGTTTCAATAGAAGTCGTAAACAATACCTACTTAGTCCCTTTAATATATACCTTTTTTATTAAATTCAGTTTAGTTTTTAAGGAAGTGTTCAATAACAAACTATTCAATAACAAACAACTATGCGCTAGGTTCTTTTACATAAAGACAATAAGTCGTGTCAAAGAAAAATCCTGGTACTTAATGATGTCGCCTCGCTTTGCAAACTTCCTTTTAATCTGCGTACGGTAAAGCTGTATTTTTTAAAGAAATAAAAAACAGACTGATCAAGTTACCTAAGAATAGAAGTTAAGCTCTGCGCTGACGGTAAATTTGATCTTCAGGCAAAAACAATAATCCCCTGTGAAGTTTATTTCGGCGCCTTTGTGCGATGTTGGAATAACACGATGCACTTTTGATTTCTCCTTAAATTTTCCTTAGTATCAAGTTCAAACTGTCCTTTTAAAATACGTTCTATATGGTGACAAGAAAAGATGCAATTTTTAAAATATTTTATTTGTCTCATCGTATTGTGTTTGTAACTTTGTACATCCTTTTAAGATAATAAGGAAACGACGAAACAAAGAATCAATATCTTTAGTTTTTTTTTCTTTATTTTAGCCTCCGGGTCAAGTAATGTCTTTAAAAAAACTTATTCTAGGAAAGCTGGAGCTGGAGAGACTGCGTTTGGTGGCAGATTAATTGTAATATCAGGGGTCGTACGAAGAACCCGATCTTTTCCTTTTGAAATGATGCTGTGGAGAGTCTCCCGTGGAAACATTTATTATCGCCAGGCAACGGAAGATGCGATATTGAAGGACCCATCCACAGTACGTATATTTATCTTTACATTGCATTTGTTTTACAACCGTTAATATTACGAATAGTACGAACTAAATATAGGCTTAACCTTAATTTAACCCTTAACCGTAACACTATAGTTTAGATTACATATTTTTTATAAATTTGCGTATTACTATAACATGCATAATACAGTCGTTACTTAGCGGTCAAAGGAAAACATTACTATGAAACATATAGGTCTTAAGTTAATTATAGGTTACGTAGACGAAGCTTATTAAATTTTTATAAATGTTTAGGGACAAGACATTAGAAAAGTTGCCTTCCTAGCTGTTTGTCAAGGCGAACAACTGAGCACTCGGATGGAGAAAGTTTGTTCGGGTTTCAGAGTAAATATCTACCCATGTCCTACGACTTACAGTGAAAGAATGGAGATGATATACAATCTTGATATGAGAATAAGTGATTTGGAACATGTAAGTATACAAGAGAACATTCATCCTACTAATATTATAAATGTGAACGCTCTAACCGTTGAGCGGATTAAGCTAAAACTTGGCACACAGATAGTTTGCATCCAGGAATAGGACATAATGATAGATTGTGTCCCGATTATAGGTTCCTTTGAGATAGATTCAATATTTTTTTTAACGACTTTTCTTCGGGCGAAGCCGCGGGCATCGTCTAGTGATTTATAAAAAAATATGCCACTGTGTAAAAAGAAATTCATAATTGAAAATTTTAAAACTATTTTACAAACTCGCCATTGGCTAATTATGGGAAATGACTGCAACATTAGTTCTATCCTTGTGGACGAGAAACGTCTAGAATGTTGCCAACTCACCAAAAAGGTTCACGCTGGTGATGTATGGGCAATACCTCAAGTTTTGAAGTAATATGAAACACATAATTTAACTTCCTTGCTTTCAGGTCATCCAGAAAACCAATTACCACCGTTGTAAGGTTCTTCGTTTAGTCGGACGACAATTTAGCGGTTGGACAACACAGATTAAAAAGTCCAAAGCAATATATAACATCATGAATATGTTTACTTTAGATATAACAAAGAAATGCCTGATTGGTCGCTGTTGGGTACCAGATTCTGACTTACCTAAAGTTCAGGATACTTTAGAAAGTATTTCCGTAAGTACTTTATTTATGACCATCACTTTTTTCAAGACTGACATAATATTGAATTAAGAATTTTAAAAATCCCTCGATTTTTATCATCGAACTAAGATATATACTCTTGATAAAATTATCAATATTCTCTTCAGTGCGTTTTATTTTGGGACCCCACTAGAGTATATTTATAGACATTCAGTTATTCATGTGATATTGTAAGGGATAATATTCTCTGCGTTTTAACATGCAGGAGGAGATTGGCACCAACGTGCATTCATTTATTTCTCGCACGGAAACTTCTGACACGCCACCTACATATCATCGCACTAATAAGTTCACGAGGGGTTTTCAAGCGCTTATTAACGCCTACGGTGATTCTACGTATGGTGAATTGAATCCAGGTTGGTTTGTCAGTGTTAATTATGTTGACTTCCTTTCAGACTTCGGCACTAAAAATTTACATATATATTTTCTATGGTGTTCTTATTTAATAATTGTCGATAGCATTGTGTTGTACTGAATTCTGACTAGAATGATAGTTTCTATTATGTATATTTGATGCATTTCCTTCGAGGTCTGATTTTTAAGAGAGACATAAAAAAAAATCCTCCCAAAATCTTCATCTGACCAATTTTAAATCGGAAGAACCTAATAGATTAGGGAAATCTAAGAGACCTATCAAACTATAAGTAAGCAAATGTTTTGGAGAACAACGTTAGCCCGGTCTTCTAGTATGTGAACAATTTATTTATGGTATCGTGTTTTATTTTTTTAATCGTACGTTTTTGATTCTGTCTGGTGTGTTATTCTGCGAGTTTTGTTTCTTATCGTGGTTCCTTGTAATAACTTTGTAAATTATGCACGGTTTTTGTATTCTTTAACAGCTCCTCTTGGCATTTGCCACGTGACTTGCCTCAAACTCAATAGGTTGGTACTAAACAAACTCCTTTGAACTCTAAAAGAAAAGTTATTTCCGCTATCTGTTGGAAACAATTCGAAGCTAAAAGTGGAAAGTTTTTGCCTTTCAGCATTTAACCATGTTTTGAAGGTTTATAAAAACATATTTTTAAAACAGAATTCAGACGAATTTATGGCGGAATAATTGCAAAATTGTTTAAATATAAATATTAATACGTAAAATGTAAACCTTTGGTACAGTTTTAAGAATAAGAATAACGTACAAGTTTGAGATTTGGCATCCTTAAAGGTCATATACAGAGCAAGAACACAAAGCTAAATTAAGTAGTATAAATACTAGTACATTAAAGGTAGAATATAAAGTTACACTCACATAGTCTCAGCTTTCCTTCTAGCTGTGTTGTACTATATGTAACCTAGATATGGATAGACATCCTGGAAAACCTGACGATATACGGTTTTTCACACTGATTGCGTCTCCGCTTATCATGACTAGACTTCATCTATGTGTGTCAGAATGGCGGGTGTACCTCACGGATTTAAATATCTTGTTGTACTACATCGTTCATCGTTGTTGTACTAAAACTAACGATGTATTTACTACAACCTTATACATATATGAACTAATTAACCACTTTAATTCATCAACAGGTCTATACACTATAATAACGTTTCCATTTCTATTCGCGCTTATGTTCGGAGACTTCTGTCATGGCATTATCTTGGTAGCATTCTCTGGATGGATGGTGCTGTCAGAGAAAAAGTATATGGATAAACCATCTAGAAACGAGATCTGGAATATTTTTTTTGGTGGTAAGAAAGATATGTTTACCGTTTATAATAATATGGATGTAACGACACTCCCACTTGGACGAACCTTTTTTTTTATGTATGAAACTAATTTATGATTTCCTTTCCATTAGGTCGTTACGTGATCCTTTTAATGGGGTTTTTCACTCTCTATACGGGATTTCTTTACAATCAATTCTTTAGTAAATCCATACTTATTGGGGATTCTTACTGGTTAAACACTTATACCCGAGAAGAAATACAGAATAATGAATATTTAACACTTGATCCGCTATCCGAAACAAATCCTCCTTATGTTTTTGGAGTAGATCCTATTTGGGGGGTAAGAAATTTCTTTTTTTACATGAATTATGTGGTGTAGTTCATACGATAATAAAATTAATTATTTATTGTTTTCAGTTTGCGTCGAATAAGATTATGTATTTGAATTCATTGAAAATGAAAATGTCAATTATTATTGGAATTATACACATGATGTTTGGGTTATCCCTGAGCCTTTTCAACTTCTTGTAAAATAATTTTCATATGTTTGTGAAGTTTTTTAATTAATGACGAAAATCTCTTAATAAGTTTCCATTTATTTGCAGTCACTTCAAACAGTACTACGCAGTCTATTTGCAATTTATTCCCCAAATGTTGTTTTTGGGATGTCTATTCTTTTGGTTAGTCATCATGATTTATATGAAGTGGTTCATGTACAGTGGAAAATCCAGTAAGCTATTTTCTAATTACGATTATCATTAATACCTAATATTATAAAGGGGTTTGAACCTTTGTGGCTTAATGTCCGGCCGACATTTTGTTTTTTTTTTCAAAATGGCGTCGCACGTTAATTCATACAAATATTGATAGGGGACACTTATACGAACCAAAAAATATAAGGTACATCATATCCTAAAGTGTTTCGTTACAGAGTTATTTGCAATAAAAGATCGATGGTAAGTACTTTAATTACCTTGTAAAAACAACGTCTTGAAAGCTTCTACGCACAACTTAGTTGGCCGTGGCTAGTTTTAGTCAAGGTTTAACTTGTTAACAAATAAAAAAATACACGTAGGTATATTTATTATAATAATGGAAAACAATTATTTACAATCGACAAATAATTATTTACAATCAATCAATATTACATCTAAACCAAGGAACATAATAATATGATCTCGACGAATTGAGAACCTCCTCTATTTTTGAAGCCCGCGGGTGAAGTTGCGAGCAGCATATTTAAAAATATGTTGCAGAACGATGTCTGCCGGGTCAGCTAGTAGGTACATAAATAAATCTCAATCATCTTCATGCAATCATTAGTCACCGTAAATTATTTGTCGATCAGAGCAATGACTGTGGTTAGGAAAAAACTGTCCGTTTTTTTTAATAACTCCGTAACGTGACATTTTAGGATATGTTGACCCTTATACTTTTTTGTATGTATAAGTGTCCTCTATCAATATGTATAGGAATTATCGTACGACGCCATTTTGAAGAAAAAACAAAATGGCCGCCGGACTCTAAGCCAGGCTCCATACAAAAATGTTCGATCCCCTTTTCACAGTCCAACGACATCATAACCACTAGACGACTCATATCATAATTTTTCTTAGTAAACGTTGCAGACAGAATAAAGGTTTAATGTAAGATACATCAAAAAATCCTAACATGTATGACTATGAACATGTACCTGCCTAATGTTGTGCCATTTTTTTGTTATAAGATGTTTGATATGTTTAAGAAATTTTATTACAATTTGAATCAAATTTTTCTTTACTATCGCTCCATGTATAAGGTTGTGATGTCGTTGGTACAGCCTTAATAAAAATATCTTAATACGCGGACGGTCTGAATATACACCCGAACCAGCAAGAATAATTTAAGAAGCAGATAAGAGTCTACTCTATGCTTTTTCGGTATTTCATCATCATTATCGTCACCACCCATAACTGTCACACAGCTGGGCTAGGGTCTCTTCTCACAGTCTGAGGAGTACAGTCCATAGTCCTCCACGCTGGCTAAGTCCGGATTGGCAGACTTCACACATCTTTGAGAGCTTTATGGAGAACTCTCAGGTGTGCAGGTTCCCTCACGATGATTTCCTTCACACACACATAACTTTTTGAATTAGGAAGTGCATGACGGGAGGTTTGATCTCTGGAACTGTTAAGTTATTATTTCTTTATTAATAGTGAATCTCTTTGAACCATAGTTAAGACATAGACGTAAATTAATCAATGTTTATTATTATGGGTGGTAAGGTAATTTATTATCAAGAGTGATAGGATGATTATAATCTAAACATTTCGTAAATTTCCAAATCGACACGCAGATATTATCAAAGCAATACATCAATTTATTCCTTCATGATAGCAAAGACATAATTTTGGATAGTATTTTTCTTTCTTTGGTTTGATATTTTCATTGGTTTGTTATTTTTGCAGAAATAAGGGCAACGTAACATCTTATATAGAAAAATAATCTATGTAATAATGTGTATTGCCTAGTCAAACATTAGTTATCTAGTTTGTAGCTCTAGAAATATTACGAAAGAAGTTTAGTTTTTCAATTTCCTACTGGGACAGAGGAACGGATACAAAGTTTTTATGCGTAAAAATAAACGCTGTTTTATGCGTGGTCCTATTACATGATTTTTTTACATAGGTAAATGTAAATGTTCGGCTAATCTCTATCCCTTTACTAATTATAATATTAATATACTGAATCATTAATTTCTAATATTCATAATATAAAATTATTAAATGTTGATTAATTTTAATCTGTATCTTTAAACTCTGTTTACTAAGCTTCAGCATTAATAAACACAGCAAGCAGAGATTAAACTCTTTTCTCTTTAAGATAATCAAAGAATTAAATTCTGATTAGGCATGTATTAATGGATGAACTTTTGAGGCTGAAGAAAGATAATACAGAATTTATTGAGTTTAAGAAACATGGACATTGTTTTGCTTTTAACCGTTTCAACATTTAAGTTTGATATTTTTTAGCTTATGTAAAGACAGGTTCAGCATGTGCACCTCAGATTCTTATCCTGTTCATTGATATGGTATTGATGGGAGAAACAAAGCCTGTGGATGAGGCTTGTGATGCCTATTTTTTTGCTACACAGAGAAAAGTTCAATTCGCATTGCTTGGTATTGCTGTAGTCTGTGTTCCTATAATCCTTTTGGGGACACCGATATTCCTTAATAACCGCAATAAGAAGTTGAGAAAACATGAGGTAATCAATTTTTGAAGTAAGTATCTGACATATTTGAATTGTGTAAATAAGTCTCTATATTGTTAATCTTTAATTCTCAGCAACCTGCCAGTGACTTTCGTCGATATCAACGCAAAGATTCAGATAGGAAGTCATCCGAAGCCCCAAAATCTGAAGGGCACCACGCTGAATCATTTGGAGAACTAATGATTCACCAAGCAGTCCACACTATTGAGTTTGTGCTCAGTACTATATCACATACGGCTTCTTATTTGCGACTTTGGGCATTGTCGCTAGCTCATGAAGGTACGAGTAGTGATAAAAAATTTAGTTCGCTAAACGTCTACTTTGGAATCATTACTTAGTTCCAGTACTTGCAGAATCAGATCAGCTTAATTTCATAATAATATTGTAGTTTCATCCCATTTATATATTCAACATTTCAAAATTGCAAAATTTTAGCTCAATCGGGCACCGAGAGGTTGGTTTTCTAAGGGGATTACACATTTATGTTGCCTAGATTTTGGTATTTACGGGCATGACTGTACTCATAGTAATGTTTGTGCGATATGAAATATTTCGGCAAGTACATAATACCTATGTCAAGTATTCGATATTTATTCCTGAATCCGCATTATGTTTGAATATTCGCGCTTCAATGAAAGCCCTTTTGTTTTACGCATTCTGTCAACGCGGCTTAATCAATTTGTCAAAACATTTTGAACTGGAAAAAATATCCGTAGTGAGTCTACACATGAAGTGTTAATAGCTCTATTGTAATCACGAATGTCATGTATGACGAAAACGTAATCAATTTTGAAAAGAGTAGACAATTGAGTTTGTTATTTTGTATTACCCTTTAGATAATAGTTTTCTCGCCTTTCTGACAATACAATTTATCAGAGCAGAGTAACAGTCACAGTGACCCCGACTCCCTATCTGCGGAACACTTTGGTCATAGCACATTATTGCCATTTCCGCTTGAGATCTATCTCAAAAAAATAATGCTTACAAGACACATTATCACGTATTTCCATTAAATAACGATTATTTGTTACAGAATTATCTGAAATGCTTTGGAAAATGGTCTTAGCAAAAATAGCACTAAGAGACCATTCTACAATTGGGGGAATTAAATTAGTCGTTATATTCGCTATTTGGGCCGTTTTTACCCTATCCATTCTTGTTATTATGGAAGGATTATCTGCGTTCCTTCACACGCTTCGTCTACATTGGTAAATAGCTCCGCACATTAGCTAGTTTGCTTGCGCTATTAACTATGCAGATTACTATGCATTTGGGATGCATTTGAATATCTTACAATTATTGTATGCATCTTATTACGAATGCGATACAATAATAGAGACATCATTACGGGCACGTCATTACTGGTATCGTTAATTGGTACAAAAACTATTTTTCATCGAGTTTGTAGAAGGTTCTGTTACTCATAGTCCAGACTTCCGTTGACATTATTTAATCAGGTTAAACCGTGTTATGATCGTAATTGATTTTCTAAAAATGTCTGTTTTTATTGAAAGCGTAGAAAAATCAGTCGTAAGCTTTCACTGAACAGTGGGACAGTTTTTAATAGAACCTGCAAGTGTAAATAGAGGTTTAAACACTGGCAGCTAAGATTAAGTTATCATGAAAATAGTAATAGTATACACGGAATTATAATTCGATTCCACATTTGACATTAGCTACTGTCGTTTTGTAAAAAAATGA
>LGAG01000450.1:85299-110063 GCA_001278395.1 Lerema accius | reverse complement strand
CAAATTTTTCCTTTAGGCTACAATTTTTTTTAAGCTCCTACTAAATTTTTATCGAAACGGAACCAACGATTTCAGATGTGGGCCCTCGGAGGGAACGCAAGCAAATAATATTATTATAGTGACAACCTCACTTGGTTGTTACGGCTAACATATAATAGAATAAACAGCGGAGTTTTAACCGAGCCAAGTTATGATAAATAATGAAATAAGTCCAACTATAAGTAATAAATTAAATATATTATTATAACTTTTGAACATTTTTATAGAAACTAGTTTTGCGCCCGCAGCTTCGCCTGCGTAGAATTCAGTTATATCTCGAGACTTTTTCGCAATAAAAAGTATCCTGTGTCCTTTCCCAAGTTTAGTTCTATCTTCATACCGAATTTCATCAAAATCAGTTCAGTGGTTTAGGCGCGAAAGCGTAGCAGACAAACAGACAGACAGACAGAGTTACTTGCATTTATAATACCTATTAGTAGGGATTATACATGCGGAAGAAAGACTGAATACAGTTTACAGATTAACTTAGTCCTACGGTAAAACTGTTCAGTAGGACAAGAGAAAATAAATCGTAGAAATACCCTCAAAATCCATTTTCTTTCAAACTAAGATATTCTGCTGCAATGACTTTAACTCCGGGGGATTAAGAACTAATAAAACGCAACTCTCAACTCTGGTAAATGGTAAGCAGCTTCATTTAATATTATAATTGCTTCAGTGTAAGTTTGTGCACCCATAATAAGTTGGCCGAAAATGTAGAGTAAGAAAATTATATTATAGAAGTAGTATTCGTAGAAGTATTCGTCATTTGCCTTCTGCGCTTCTTCCGTTTGATTGTGTGTAAAGTGGTGAAAATTACATTACAGGTATTTTTTTAAATAAAATATTTTCATTTATGTCTTTACGTCGTAAAATAGCCTTTAAATTGAGGCGCTCCCCCTTCCCCAAGAGCATTTTTTCAGTATTCTTGCTCATTGTAATAATTTAATTGATCCTTTAGCTAGCCAGTGGTATAATTTAATTTGATTTAGACGCCAGATTCGAAACTACAACGCCAAACTGTATCCCCCGATTTTGTTATCATTAGGTTTTTTGGATTGCCGCCGTATGTAAGTAAATTTTGCTATACTTACTTATTTAGAAGTCACTAAACACCATGGCAGAAATTCATTGATACTAAACAAATGGTTTAAATAGCATTTAATCTCCAAAAACCAATAGTATGAACGCTGTGCTAACGATAACCTCGGCGGGAAAATAATCAACGCTAGTGACTAGCCGGTAGCGAGAAAACGGTCGATGTTGCGCGCCATGCCTTACATAATTCAATAGTAATCTCTTTAATCTTTGTGTAAGGTAAATCCAAAAGGACGTGTATTTTTATACTGTGGTGAGCCCCGCTCTGTCATAGATATTCCACTATAACTGATTTATGAATGCGTTGCTGACGCTTCTTCAGAAACTTTTTTTTCAAAAATTTTAAAAATGTAATAAATATTAGAAAAAAAAAAACAAAATAATTAAAAATCAAAAAGCACAAAGGCGACGTTGTATTCCCGTACCGGGAATCGAACCCGAGCCTCCTGGGTGAAAGCCAGGTATCCTAACCACTAGACCATACGGGATGTATTCGAAGTGTTGAATAAATCCAATATACTCAGCTAAACTGATTTTAAATATATTTTTATTAATAGTGATTTTAGAATAAGGTAGTTTATTCCTAGCTTTGTGTATCGATTTGATGTATATACACAATTTAAAGTACTGTTCGCATGCTTCGTTTTATTTTATTTATAAAAAAAGAAAGAAAAGGTACCTACATGTACCTTAATCGAATCTAATTATTGTATCTAATAATACAATGTAAGTAGATAGAATTTCAGATTAAAATGTTTTATAGACCGACCGTAACATTAATTCCAAATATAAATGTCATTGTCTACTGTCGCTAACGGGGCCTTAATGCAACTGAATGCTGTATTATATCGGCATATGAAACGTGTGATAGTGTGAGTTTTACGTTACAACGAAAGAAAATGTGCTAGTATACACCTGTAAGAAGTGAGAATTCTTTATGACAATTTAATTTAATTATTTAACAATATTATGTATGATGATGTCTGAATCAAACGTGAGAGGAAAAATATAATACTTAATACTTACATATCTTTATAAAAATTCTAATTATCAAAACATTCGACGTGGAATGTGATTCAAACACCGTAGTTGAACAAAACGCGTAAGTAACGCGATGTGCATGGCGCTTACGACCTTTTGGACGCGGCTGGGTGCGTAATTGAAAATGTGAAGCGATTCAAACAGAGCACTTGAACCGAACACATAAGTAACGCGCTGTACATGCCGCTTACGATCTTTTGGACACGGTTTGGGCGCGTAATTGAAAACTGTGAATCGATTCAAACAGAGCATTTGAACCAAACACGTAAGTACGCGATGTGCATGGCGCTTACGACCCTTTGGACGCGGCTTGGCGCGTAATAGAAAAATGTGACGCGTAACTAAAAAATGTGACAGCCATTTTTTTCCAACGTCGATTAATGAAGTTTCACTTCAATAAGTAAAAGATTTAAAACAAAATTTAGCTTCTTGAAACTTCGTCGCCATGTATACTTTAACCATGTCGTATCTGAAACTTGTACGCCGGAATTATTCTTAACAAGGTTCTAAAAGTTGAACCCTTTACATAATAATATTATAGACAACGTACGTATGTAATCCTTCCGTACTACTCCGCCTTCTCAAACACGCTTATTCTACAAAGGCTGTCCTATCAGATACAGAGAGTTCGGTAGTAGCCCAACTTCCAGCTTCTAAAGGATTCGCTTGATCTTCTAAAGGAAGCCAAACGTCACTACGGAGGTATCCACGCCTTGGGCTAAAGAGCGACTTATTTAATTAACTAACTGCATAGTATAAGTTCTGACAAAGTAAAGTAAATGTTCTCATAATCGTTGCAACTATTATAACCACTTTCGCTAATTAACTAGGTGTCTTTAAAAAATATGCTTTTATTATTATTTTTTAAAAGCTTAAGTATGTAAGAAGTACTTAGTAGCGTTTCTTGTACTACACACTTGTTGTATGTAATTTGATTTGGGTTTAAAAAAACGGCTCCACTAATTGCATTTTTGGGTTAAAAATCGATTAAGCATAGTTTAATTTTTCCAAAAAAGACATACCTATTAGTAGTTTTGGCTGGAAAAAAAGGATTTTACACTAGACGTCACGTTTAAACGGGGAAAAATATAGTTAGTAGCCCAGAAACTAACACTGCGTTCTCTCACCTCATATCCCGTTACCATGTCGACTAGTCTCGTAGGTACCTACCTACTTTACTATTATCTCATACAAATACATTATAATATTATCTAATAAATAATTATCGCAGTTCATCATCAAAAGACTGTGTGACGTCAAAAACAAGTGTTTCGAGTTTTCGACGTCAACGAGGTGAACCACAACTATATCGAGACTATTGAGAACTGACGTCAGCGTCAGATGAAATTGGCTCCAAAACAGCTCTAAATCAACAACACAACACTGTATTTACATTTTACATATGACGCAGCGGGAACTTATCAATGTAATGTTGAAAGAATTATAATCAGTTTAAACTAAAAGATATAGATTTTGTTTGTAATAAAGACATGTAAACAACCTTTTGGGTTCTTTTTCTTTGGAGTACGAACGAGACTGCAAATAATTATCGTAAAGATAGGGTTGTTTTTAATGTAACACGGGAATCTTTGTTCAGTTGTTTACTAAGAACGTAATTAAACCATATTATTAAATAGATACTTTTTCGTCATTGGTGACATTTTTTAATTATTTTTGACTTCAACGCTAGCTCTTGTCTCTCTGTCTGTTTTTTTATATTTTTGGTTAGTGTATTATAAAATTAGGTATTAGTTCAAAAATCCATATTTCTTTAATAATAGTAAAGTAAAATTTTCTTTAGCATTACTGACACATGCACGCTTTGCATCAGAAAAGCTCCCTACCGTTTATCTCTGGATTCGATATTTCCAATATTCGACGTCCTGAAGGTGTTACATATGGATCCTTAAATGTTTGTAAAGGAAGTATAATTTAAATGATAATACGTTTGTTTACCCACTCGAGACTAAGCTAAGAGTTTCGAGCTGTCATTGTTTCAGATACAATTTAAAATTCATACAATAGGTAGGTACTAACTGACACCATCTTTCTGCGAAAAAAGTATAACGCCGAGATTAGTTGTACCACAATAATTATAGTCTCTATGTATATTGGGGTTACACCAAACTACGAGTGTGCCGTTGGTTTTGACTAGAAATTAGTCTGTGTTTGAATATAATCAAAAATGAATTTCCCAAATATTTGTCGGATCCACGGAAGATGTAACAGATACATTCATTGCTCTGTGGTCGGATCAAAAGACATAATTAAATTACAATAATAGTTATCAACATAATAATAATAATAGTTATGTACTATTTTATGATACAACTAGCTGACCCGGCGCACTTCGTATCGCCTCAAAAATCAATAACAGACCAAAAAAAATAACAGACTCAGTGTTAGAACAAAAAAGTGACGTCAATTTTTTTTTAGTACCTGATGTATGTCAACGAGCACGGTGTGCCGAGCAATGTAACGGGAAAATATAATAACATTTGTTATTAGCGTTATGTTTATGCTTTTTTGTTCCGAAGACTGCGTCTATATATTTTTTCGTCTGTGTTATTTATCATTATTAGTTTCATCATTTTATAATATCAACTGTCTGGCATGGGTATTAAAAGTAGTCAATAAGCACAAAAAAATTCCAATAGTCTGATTTACTTTCAGAATTTATATTAAAGTAAAACGCAATGTTTGTGTAGCTACCTCATCAGTGGGCGAATTCTACGTGTGGGACTCATCAAACGAGACAGTTCTAAGAAATATTCTATTTAGGGATAAATAATTATAAGCTATGCTATCAACTTACTTTCGTATGGAGCTCCTTAAAACGTAATTTCATAAAATTGATATGTTAGGTATTTTATTTCATTTCTTTTACTTAACCTTAATACTTAAAAGAAAAAAAGTTGACTCAAAAGTATCTACTTATAAGTTCATTTCAATTCAGAAAGGAACATTGACTGTCAAATGACGTCTCCATGAAACAATTGAAAATTAACTAACCGTTATTTATTGAAACTAGTTTAATTAAATTAACGTGAAGATCGGGTGACCATTTATATCGGTAATATCGAGTGCAGCCATTGAGATTGGGTAACTTTCAGTTTAAATGGAATTGATCTCGAAATTATATTCAATAGTATTGAAATATAAATGTTTCAGAATAATTAATTCAATTCGATATCAAGAGCCGAGTTGCTTCCTCTAATTATATTGGTAAACTTTTTTGGTTGATCCCTTAGTTTTGCGCATCAGATACTACCAACCTTTAATTTTCATAATCCTTCATAATACTTAAAAAAAAATCGATAGTAGGTACCTCTCACGTAATGACCAAAGTACGATCCATTATTTCTTTATTCATTGTTTACATTTCCGTCTATTTAGAAGTTCAATAATAGCAGAAGTGCATAAATAACTAACTCTTGCATCACATTATTCAAAGGCATGGTTTAGTTAGTCACGACCATAGTTAGTTCTATTCTAACGCACCGATCCCAAAACGTAGTTTCCAGACCAATCGTCAAACGTGCTCTTAACTGATGAATCTCAGTTTAGGTTCCACTCAAATTTACGAAGAACATGTTGGTATTTCGGGACCGTTAGTACGTGGAAGATAGGTCTTGTATCTATAGTATACGATGATACAATCGTGACGGAAGCCGGACAGATACTGTAATTACCTTGAGTAAACTGACCCAAGAGTATATACAGAAGGTAGGCGTTTAACTCGATATCCTGAGTTGTTAAATGAAAGCTTTTTTAGCAATACAAACGCGCTTTTGAGCTCTGCTTGCGATATCAAAGAAATATCTACAATCCGTTGTTTTAACTTCTCGTTTATAAAACAAAAACTTCTATTTAAAAGCAGTTTTTGGGAACTTTTAAGCATCTGTGATATTAAAGTAATGAAATCATTCGAACGCTACCGGAAAACTGTGAATAGGTACCTACTTAACATAAAAATGTGTGATTTCTGTTACAAGATTTATGTAAAACTGCGTGCTAAATAGGACAAGTTATAAAATGTACAGTATCTACTGTCAAAATCGTCGTGTAAAGACTTTGTATTTAGTGCGTTTGCGTCTTATAAATTTAATTTTAAGGTGTAATCACGCAAAACACTGTAAACAACAAACGCTAGTAAAAAATCGTTTGAAAAATCGTTTTTTTAATTTGCTATATCAGTATACCTAATTGTTAATACAATACCTAAATACATCTACTGCTCGTAGATGTCTGTTACTAGGCCTTATGTAACTTAATAAAAGCTGACCAACATTTCTGAAATATTAAGTTACGGACCAAAACAATTTAGGTATCTACCTATTTATAGTTACAAAGTTATGTATAGCATTGGAACCGAATACGGAACGGGGAAGTTTAATGACACATCCCCCTGTACATACGGTTAACACGTAAATTGCAACTTTATTATTAATGTCTTGCCTACGAGCAACTTCTCTTCGGACACATTTGGTACTATTATAGGTATAATAATTTATTATTATTAACTTGAGACCTTAGCAACATTTAAAGTTATCAACTAAGTTCATTTTAACAATGTAAATCATATTTTAAAAGTATTTTAAACACCTATTAAGTACTGTTCTAGGACAAACATTTAAATCTGTCTAAAATATCTGCCCTTTACCCCAGCTGGAAATCAAACCCGAGATAGCTCACTTCAGTGGCAGTTCCTGCAAGCTGAGCTACGAAGTGAATTGTTTAAAATGTACAGTCGAGTCAATAATGTTCAATGCAGTGATTGAAAGTATGCAGTTCGTAAATGAAATTTTCGGTTGTGCAGAAAAACGAAATAATAGACAAAGGGTTGCGTTGGAAATGAAATTCATTGGAAATATAAACAAAGAGTTCTGCCTTTATGTTTAAAATGTACGGGTTTCCCATTTTTAATTTCGAGGACAAAGCATTGACGTTGCCTTTCGTGTTACGGATGTTTTTTTACAAGCTTTTATTTAGTTTCACCTGTCCGGTGTTAGTAATGAAATCTTGCAAGCTAAATTTCACCCACTTCCCGGTGTCAGATTGAGCTAAAATCATACACACTGGTCTAGTACTGATGACAATGCATGTTTATAATAAGCATGATATGATACTGCTGCCAGGATTGGCTCCAGACGATTGAACTCCTCAACGGTTAACAGTAGGGACTTGAAATTTTGTGCTTTGTAACTATTTAGTTCTTTTTCTAATTAACAAGTAATAAAAGCTTGGTTAAAAAAAAACTTTTTGTTTGTACTTGTTATATCATGATAAGCTCGTCTCCTTTTTAAAAATTTTCACCGGTTCTTTCTTGAGGAGGTCTCGTATAGTGCTTATCGTATAGTATAATGAAAATTTGTAATACGCACAGTGAGATTAGTTAAGTAAGAAACCAGTAGAAAGCAGTAGAATAATGGCTTCAAGAAAGCAATAAATATAAGACCTACATATTTGCTGACTGGATCCTAGACTCAATTATAAATTCAATTCATTTATTTCATCTTAGGAACTGAGAGTTCACTAATTTTAATTACGGCATCATGTTATAACCTCTGTCATATTTTCACTATAGCTTCCTGCGAGAAATCTCCTCAATAGATAACATCACACGCAGTTTTTTTATAAGCACTTTACCTACTTTGAAAATATTTTTTATTGGTTTCTCGAAGACTATTCTACCAATATCAATAAAGATTCCAAAGGTTAATTTCCAGATTTTTATTTTTAAAGAATCGACCAAGGATCTATTATAGGTTGTAATAAAGTCAGGTTTATTAATATATCAAACTAATATTTTCTTTGTTAATATATCTATAAGTATTATTTAATGAAAGTTTTCAATATCAGTTTCCCTTACTACGGGTCTGTAAACTTATTAGGGAACAATGCAGATGTTGGTAAAACAATGAACACAAGACTTCAGAACGTTTATTATTCCTAAACAATAAGGCAGATACCCGGCATTAAAACCGTCTGCCAAATGCCAGCCCATTGTACAATCATATTTCCTCGTATTACTGCCTTCCTCCTTTACGCTTTGATATCCTTTTACTCCTATTAGTCAATGGCTGTGGAAGATCATTTAATCTTTTTCTTAAAATTTCTTTCATAAACAATGAACGTGACATGTAATAAAAATAATTTAGTCCTACAATATAATATCCTACTTGTGCTTTTAATTATTACGTAACTTCGTCTTTAACAATGCTCGGTGAGTTGTTTAGTTCGATTATCTTCTAGTAATTAAGATTGATTAACAAGTACTTACGTAGTAAATTAATTGATGTTAATTTGAGTTTAGGTACATAAGATATTTAGCGTGTATAATGAATTTGTATTTGAACTATTTACTTCTTGCTGAGGTATTTCTTTTTTCTGACTAACATATTGACTATAGATTTCTACTTTTACTTGTAGAAAGTCAGAAGTTCCAATTTTTCAGGTGGTATGTATTCATAGAATACCTACATTTGTGATTTTCTTATTTTTCTTAGTCACCGTGTCATTATGGGATTTTTTAGAGTTATTGTTAAATAGTTTGTTTTTGGTTCATATAACTTCCAAAGAAGTGCTAGAATGGAGTTTGAATTGCTTTTACGAGTAGGAAATCGCTCGAAACAAAAGTCAGTATATTTCGGTGTGGCTCACGGTTAAACATAGTCGCGCCCACGCTGCGCCCGCGCTGCTAACGCTACCGTTCGCCGTCCCAGTCCTATCTGCTTTCTCATCGCCTGTACACGTTCCAGGTTAGTACTTACTTTAAACAATTACACCCTTTATTAAACCAAGCCATATATGCGATTTTGTTTTTAGTTTGCAAATGTTACTGCTGTGCGATAGTTTACCTACGTCCGATTTGTGCAATGTTTGTTTACGTGAACCGCCTCAAAACTGGTGCTTCTTCGCGTTCTATTACAAGAAATTCCGCACAATCCATTTGCATTATATCAGTGTAAACGCTGTTCGTTTAGCTGTGCTATCCAACATTCACTGAGTGCATATCACAATACTCTCTTGACGGACGAACAAAAACCGGGTTTCGTTACTAAAAATATCCCCATATCGAATGTTTGCGATATCTATTTTGAAATTGTTCTACTGTGCGTACCGTATGCAACATTTCTCGAGACTATCATCCAGAAGATAAAAGTGATCGTTTAACTGACTAATAAATAATGATTACGGCTCGTAGTATTGAATATACTTAATAGTATATACGTCACGTGCCTCTATTCTATTCTAAGATTTGTGTGTTTAACAAAATCATTCAGTAAAATATTTCAATAAACATCGTTGTTAAATTTGATGCCAAGAATCAAATTTTCATATTGTGTGGAGCGTGTGTAGTTACGTAGAAATTTATTTGGCAGAGGTTTCAGTTAGCCTGTTAAAAATCATGGCCTCTATCCTCGTACATTTTATAATGCTATTATAAATCGAGACATGATTAACGTTTGTATAGAGAAAAAGGATATTACGTGTATTTTACTCAAACGTTTAAATGCCTTGTGTTTTTCCAAACAACAGTTTTACAGCGTCGTAAAGATTATAACAGTCTTAAGAAAACATCACGTCACCAAGCCTCTCAAAATGTAATAGCTTTCCGGTACTAACAGTACTTACTACAAATTTTCGGAAAATAAAGAAATACATCTGTAGTCTAGCCACAGGCAGGGCGCTGAAATAAAGCAATGCTTTTTGAAAAATCACTAAACCACAGAACAGTTCAATTGAATGGATGTGGGTATTTTCCAATTCGAATATAGTAAAGGTGGTCGCGACGGTTGCGAAATAAAGTTTATTTTAAGTTCCAATACCCTTTGCATATAAAATCCGATGTTGAATGGCAGGTCATCAAAATAGTACAGGTAAAAATTGAACGAAAAAACCGACACGAGATTCGGAAATAAAAGATGACATACGTAGTAAACCACGAAATGTCCGCATCGTGTTCTGCAAAGAGGATTAATATTGGGGTTCAAGATAGACTGGAAAACCAAATATTCAATAGTTATTTATGTCTCTGGATGATTACAAGAACCGCAACGTTATAAACTTCCCGAGAAAATAAGCTTTCTGATTATTCTCCAATACCTTTTAGAAACAAATTACTTAATACAAATTAATAATTACTTAATACTTAAATTTGCTAGGAAGTTTAAAGTGGTTCTAGTTATCTTCCGATGACTTTCCTGTTCTTTGGTGAGCCTTCATACATTATGTCTAAGGTCTAAGTGAATTTCAGTTAGTCATGGACTCTACCTCATCATGAAGATCTACCTTAATGCGCCTACAGTGGAAGTCCTTCTTTATGCATTTCGTTACAATATGCAATAAATACTTGCATCAATGCAATAAATATTTAAAGAAACATTAAAATTCCAACGAGAAAGGAACCAATGTTCATTAGCTGATTTAAGTCAGCGTCAGTTATAATGCACTTAGGGGTATAAATAAATCTAATGTAACAAATTATGTTTTCAGTCAAAGTATACCCTCTAATAACTAATAAATACTACTAATCACTAAATATTAGAAACAGATGTTTCGTTGTATACTTTTTAATATAAATGCCAGTAACTGAATTTCGGCTTGGGTTTTCACCCGTTGGCAGTAGCAATACCTAATTGGAAATACATTTACCTCTCAAATATTGATTACGTAATAATTCATTCAAAGCAAACGATCCTGTGCAATATGATCTGTGGCTCTCTTTTCGAATATTAAATATCAGTATTTCCATATCTACATCGCTATAGATCAATATACCATTAATAAATATCAGGTTCGGAAACCAAACTATATGCAGTGTAAAGGGAGAGATTTAATCACGGTCGACAGTCAAAACGCAAAATAATAACGATTTTCAGAATTTTCACTACACCATCATATTTAAATTTGGACGGATTTTTCTCGGAAAACTCAATAAAGCTTACTTCGTCACGTTTCTACTGTTAAAATACATTTTGTTCGAGTTTAAAGTTTGTTATGACATAAAATAAATCTAAAACGCAGGCATATTTGTAAAATACAATGGAAAAAATAAGTCACGTTGCAAGTAATAAGTCTGACTTGTTTTATATGTATAAGTAACATAATTTTTAGCAAAACATTGCTTTTAGGTGGGAAATAATTACCGTTAGAATTAAACAAAACCGTTTGTTAAAGTAAGACAACTTTACGGAAGTTCAACGTTGTTTTCTAACCGCAATATATTTATTTTCGGTTAAATTTACGTTTAAAATAGAATGAAGACTTCTTCAATCGCTTCATCGAAAAAAATTGGCGTGGGCGTCAGTTTGTGTCGCGACGCGATGCGATAGGTACATGCTAGGTAAAAATAAACAAAAAACACAATATTGATCGCGATGATGTTAGCCAAATAGTGGAATAACCATTATTTAATATTTTTCCATTGCTTCAAGTATTACTGCCAAGAAATAGGATAGACGTAGGAAAATTGAAGGGTCTCATTATACAGTAATTTATTGCAGATGCGAACGTCTTCAAGGTTTTTTTATGGAAAAATAGTGGCAAATAAAAATACATCCAATCGAGTACTTCACTAGTAAATGAAACATCTTTTAATGAATTAATAACTTTCTAATAATACTAGTATATTTAAATACAGAGGGTAATTTTTTTATTGCAACTGTAATAATTATTTATTATCTCTTAGCCTATACTGAAAGATATCAAAATATTTTTTTTTTAATCTAGAACATTACAGAACCTATCGATGTTTTGATACTGAATTGGATTTGTAGATTTCGAATTCGTACATCAGCTCTACTTTAGCTCATATTTTATTTGTAATACCTACCTACATTAAATATTCCCTAGCAATAAATAGGCTATCACATGCAATTTAATAATTAATATCCAAATCTTGTGATTTATTATTACCAGTTTAAAAAATATCAGATCTTAAGCAGATACATATTCACAAATAGAAATGCAACAATTATAATTTAGATAATAACTATTAATCATTAATTTACAGAAATCGAAGCAAGATGAGTCGTGTAGGTCGAGGCAGGCGTACGAGGGTGTACGATTGTAACTACAACAAGGGCGAAAGCTACTATCGTCCAGTCCTTGACAGACTAGACGGTAAAGTACCGTTGGTCAAGGAACCCGAACGTGACCGCATTAGATCCGATGTGGAGAGCAGGATTCGAAGCGCCTTCGATGATATAGACGCGCCTGCTGATGAATTGTTCGACTCGAGAGGTGCCCGGGCCCAACGAGGCAGACCTCTGTCCTCAGCTTTCGAGGAAGATGACCTCACTGAAGATGTAAGTACGACTTAGGAAATCTACAAAGTAGTCCGCGGTAATCTAACCTATACTAACATCGGTTGGTGGTCGAATTCCATCTAAATCCGTACTAATATACATATATTATGAAAGTAACTCTTTATGTCTGGTGCCTTGGACGCTTATAGTACTAGGAACAATTTATCTGAAATTCGGCGAACGGATAGAACTAGGGTGGATCTATGAGAAAAACATAGAAATATTGTCCAGCTATATGGCACTTATAATCACAAGGATTTATCAAGTAATAACTCTCCTAACCTACCTAGTTGTATTTCCGGAATACAGTGACCGCAGCTTAATTATAAAACATGCACTAAGTAAGGTTTCTGACAAGTATTTGTAAGCGCAAAGGGTGGAGGTTAACGAAAAGTACAAAAAATGTATTATGTAAAAAAGATCTCTGACTCTAGTAATACACTGAATAAAATTGGAATAAAATTTCATAGCTTAAAAGAAATATAAATTTTGTGGTCATAGATTTTTAGAACTGAAAAATCTAATACTTTCAGTTATTCTGTCTATTGCATTCTAGCTTAAAAGAGGACGCCGAGTATGCGGTCTAGGGAATTTCATAACCGTTGCTGACAGTATATTCAAAACGCCACATATAAAGTCGTGTTTTCGCCGCATCCCCACTAACGTGCTTAGAGGCATTCTGAACATAAAATATTACTAAATAATTGTGAAATATTTATGACTACGCAATACAATGCGTCCAACAATCCACCTTGAAGTATTATGTGTTTTGGAGTGTGTCTTGATCTAATCTAGACGAGATTCGTACCCTGTATAGCTTGAGAATTAGTAGAGCTAGCCCTCGCTTAGTTTCGATAGACATTTTAGCTCTTATCCCGCGGGAACAAAACAGTTTCCCGGAATAAAATGTATCCTATAACCATCCCCGTCATATTAGCTACAAACATGCTAAGTTTTTTAACTCAATCATGGTATCTGCGTGATACCTGAGCTATGAGTTAGACAGACAATTAAATTAATGAAAAGACACTACTTTACCCTGTTATAGTTTCATCATTTAGTATTCATAGATTATGAGTGACCTAAATAGATTATGATACATAGTGACGTTGATGTCAACGCGTCAATTTTGTTCTTTCATGCTACGAGACTGACGTCAGTGTGCAAGGAATTTATCGTTTACTAATAGCATCTCCACTTGAAATTATTTTTATGGATTTTTGCCTACAAATTCACGTTTCTTCACACATTTTTAAGTATGTTACATTACGTATTTTCATGAATTCATGAAGGGCCCAGAGTGCAATAAACCGAAATGAAAATAATAGAAATTGGGCAAAGATTATAAATCCAATTATACTATCCAAACCATTGCTACTCGTACAACTTTTTACAAACTCTTAACATATTTCGTTTCCCATTGATACTCTCGCAATATTTCAAATTCAATCGAAGTGCTATTCATAACTAAAAGCAGAACAGGGTTTAGGTTTAGTGATTGAAATAGTTAAGTTTTTACTTACTTGGATGTAGGCTTTTTTGCGTAATTCATTTTGACCTTTTTCTACCCCTGGGCTACCAAGTTCTGTTTTGTATTTATTTGCTTGTAACAGTAAGTACCTAACAAACAGTATGTTAACTATACGTCATATATTATTGATAATGAACTGCAATGTTTTATAATAAAAGGGGCTTAGGTATTCCGAAAATCTTGAAAAATAAATATTAGATACCGAACGTTTGAAAGAAAGGTGAAAAGAATACTTCACAGAATCCGCATAACTATGTTCTCGTAATACTAGTTCCTATCACTATTAAACGTATTCCATTGTGATGTAAACTAGCTTCCCGATAAGAGATCGATAGTTGAGCGGAGGCACTTAGCTTCTAATTTTCATTCCTATTTTGTATTCCACATTTCTTATGAATAGTCGACGAGTTAGATTGCCATACTCGTTTTTAAAATTCTTTGATTTAGCTTCGTTTTAACTTTAAATCAGTAAGCAATTTAACTGCGTATAGTTCAGCTTTTGTATTAGAATTAATTTTAAAGTATTTTAAATATAAATTAACTAAAATAGTTCTTGTTTTATATTAGTGACAGAAATATTCTAAAATTAAGAGCCTCATTTGTAAGCATCGAAGCAAAAATCGTAACAAAACTATCTAATCAAAAATCAAATACAAAAATCTGAAACACATTACATTATGACAGTGTTCGAAATAAGCAATATTTGAAAGAACAAATACATGAGCCCAATCTGCCCAATATACCTACTCAACTGAGATCTATGACGAATGCAGTAATGACTCATTTTGAACACAAGAGGTGACAATTACACCACGCAGCACCACGTGTATTATTATAATTAGAATGTTATTCCAGGTAGCTGTAGTACGCGATGCCAATGCAACATAATCTTCCTTTGACATGCCTCATTACGTATTTATATTACATCTCTTAGTGATGAGTAAATGCACAAATTATGCACTTGAAATTAATTTTGGAACGACACCAAATGTCTCGGTCCAAATATGGTGAAGAAAGTTATCATCGCCCACAAGTTTAAAATATGTCATTAGTTCATTACATTAGTTTGTGAGTGTTGGCTTGTCAAAATAGATAACGTTGCTTTGTTAACCACTTTAAATCTGAAAGAAAGAAATGATTTATTTCTGTAGGTGTAGGTACTTATATGTATGTATGTGCATTTGTAGTGGGTATTGTCTTATAGGTACTAAATAGTTATAGGTAAATAGTAGAATAACGCCATAACTCAAAATTCTTTCTTTTGGTTAATTTGAATTATTTGTAGGTAGAGTATAAATGGTTACCGATAAACAATTAGAAACTTCGGTGGTGGACTGAGAAGCCTTAAGAGTAATTTCAACGATTTTTGTCATGCCTATGTCATAGCATAAGCTATAGGATCGCTCTATATATTATTTAGTTCAAATAAAATACAATTGTTTTTATATTGATATTAGAAGACCGGGACGTCGTTCTGCCACATATTTTGTCACACTGTTTGAGTGATCCTTAGGTTTCCACAACAGGGAGTCCGGATCTTTAGTAAATGCTCATCATATCGGACAACTTTTACTAATACGGCGTTACTATAACTCTAACTGTTTGGCTAGTCGCTGGAAGTGTCTTGACATCAGCAGCACCTGCTGAGTCCAACTATGGCTCAAAACCATACTCGGTCAATTTAAAACACCTCGCAATTTTTTTAATGAAATTCGTCCAGCCGTTTAGGAGGAGTACAATGACACATATACTCTCTCTTTTTATTATGTTAAGATAGGTACCTAATGACAAAAAAGTTTCTTTATACTATTTTTATATTAGTACAAAATTATAGACCACATAACAAAATATACATCGCTAATTAGTGTAGATACAGAAGCATTCTATTTCAAGATATTTTCTTCTTAAATATTCATGTTTCTTGCTGTTTCACAAAAACATCAAAGTTATAAGCAAAGGCTGGCACGGTTTTATTCACGATTACATTCCTAGTTAATTAGAAGCATTTAAGATGCCGCTCTGGCGACCGCAATGCTAAAAGCGTCTCACAACCATCAAAAGAGGTTGTTAACAGTTGCATGGAATAAGTGCCAATTAAAAGGTTTACTTCGTTATTCGTCTATTCAGGCAAAATAAAATCAAACCACGATTCCCATGCCACCTTTAACCATGTCGTCGTACTTTGACGTAATTAGAGCAAGTCAAATACGACCAATGTTTCGGTACTTCTAATCGGATTATGAAATTTTCGGCTAGGAAAATTCTAAGCTGCAAAAATGGCATACGTACTCCCGAATATAATGAGATGCTAAGTCAATGGACTTACCCATAAAATATTAGTAAATATTTTTTAAGTAATTTGACAAAATCCTAAAATAATTATTATTTTATTGAATACGGTTCATAAAACATTAGTAAGTCCAATCTCGACTGAAGTGAGACAACAGTCTAACAGTGAGCCAAATACCATGAGAGCAATAATCTCGGTACTAAATTTTGTTACTCGTACCTCGACCGAATTACAATGCGATTAAAAATAGACTAAGTAATGTCATATAGCTCCCGCGTAGATTACTAAACAATGTATTTTCACCTATATGTAATGTGCTCATTTTCTATTTTTAAGTACTTGAAAAATATGTAACTTTATTTCTGAGATATTTTTGAGAAAATGTCAGCGTTTACGCTTGCCTGTCAATTTGTAGGACATCTTATTAAAAGCGAAATATTATCCCTCTCGGGGGCCTGCATTACTCTTACGTGAGCAATGACCCTAATATCTACTGACATGACAGTTGACGGGAATTTAGTTTTTATTGGCTGAATACCAAGTAATTTTAAACCTGCATAATATGACCTATATGTATAGAAAACACGCTTCGTATAACTTTGTTTCCATACGCTCGCGTAAGTAGTTTTTGTAACTCGGATATATGAGGTATAAAAATAATATATATAAAACGATTATCGGTGGAGTTATACATAATATGCAAAAAAATTATTATCACCGGCCTCAAAAGAAGTTATAAATCCCATTAACTACCCTTTAAGTTTCAGTTGACTTTTTTAAGGTTGGTTCAATTTTTTTTTTTTTTTCTTACTTCTTAGTCTGTACTATAGAGCAGAATAAGTTTTTTGGGTATTGTGATTTTTTTCAGCAAATTTAGCCAAACTTTTGAAATATTTTCCTTTTAACGTCAATCCAGGCCAACACGTTTTGGTCCATCCAGCTAGAAAACTACAGAATAGATTTAAGTATTATTTCTACTGTTCCCAAAGATGGAGTAAATATTGTTTAATAAGTAATTCGCACTTCACATATTTTCGTATTAAATAAGTTAATCAAAGAACTGAAACCTTTATGGAACCTTAATAATTCCTATTAATGTTATAAATGCGAAAGTATTAGTATAATACTCCGTCTGTCTGTTACTATGTCTGCTACGCTTTCACGCCTAAACCACTGAACCGATTTTGATGAAATTCGGTATGAAGATAAAAGTGAACTTTGGAAAGGACATAGGATACTTTATATCGCGAAAAAGTCGCGCGATATAACCGAATTCCATGCGGGCGAAGTCGCGGGCGGAAAACTAGTAGAAAATAACTAGGAAAAAGAAAAACAATATATCCTAACAAAGCATTTAATGCCATCACTCATCACATTCCAAATAAAAGTGTTGTAACCAATATTATAGCATCTGTGTTTTGAATAAAAAAAATTGAATAAAGCTTTTATAAAAACGAATAACTAAATAGCAGATAGAATATCACAGTGATTTTACATTATAATTAAAACTTTCAACTCCAGCCAGCGTTAATTTAACGATAGAACCACAATGTATTATTAGTTTCATTGAACATTGATTGTAATAAACGTTTCTGTGGTCAGAAATAATGAACTATAATAGCTTCAAATGATATCGGCTGAATTTTGTTACACACTAGAAATGTTATTATTGATGCAACGGCTACCACAGGCAAAAACGCAACTAGGTATTGCTTCATATAAAAAAAAATTGGAACTTCAGGACTTATTTATTTATTTCTTGACCAGAGAAATGTGATGGGTAATCATCATAATTAATAAAATGTTGAAAACTGACTGACAGACACGATACAGCCCAAACGGGTAGACGTGGAAGCATGAAAGAACGCATTTTTGGAAATTCACCTTTTAAGGAGGTGAACTAGGGGATAAAGCGTTGCATGTCGCTAATTTAGTAGCTAGCAATGTGAAAATCGGTATGTAGGTATCGGTAAGAAGCTTAGAAGTTCAAATTTTTAATTTTTTTTAAATTCAAGCCCTACGGGGGTGAAATAAATGTTGGACGTAGGTATGTATTAAAATAAACCAAATTTTAAAGTAAAAGTTTTCAAATTCGTGCTTTGGTTTGGTTTAAAAGTGATGAAAAACCTAATTCAACGATTTTTTTAAATCAACTTTTAAGGGGGTAATTATCTCCCCTCATTGAATTGGCCCCTAGAATCGTGAAACTTGGTACAGAGATACCTTATAAATCAAAGGGGGAACAGGGGTGTATTTACCTATTTCAAAACCAACTTCCATGAGAAATTAGTTTTTTAAGTCTTCCATAGGTCTAATCTTTAAGTAGGGAGTTCGAATTGTAAGAGATTCTTAGCGCTGTAAATTCCCCCGTGATAGTAAGGCTCACAATAAAATTTCATTTATCTATTCAAAATGCTGAAATATATTTATAAAATAAAATAATATTTGCCCTCCGTCTATCATAGTGGTTGTTTCCTACAGGCAGATTATGTTTTTTATTCCGTGTAAGGCCTAATGGAAAACACTCAGCTACACTCCATCCAAAAAATGGTATTTCAAAGCAATATTTTGTTTATTTCGTATACTTAATAAACGTGCACTTGTAAATAAAGTATGAGCTTGATATTGATAAAAATAACAAGCTCGTTTATTAACTTTTCTAGGCTAATACTGGATAAAGAGTGTTTTAGTTGATAAACTTTTTTTAAATAGTCCAGTGCATAAGTAATCAATATCTATCCAGCTATTTAATTCTTGTTATTCTCTTGTCTGCATCGTTATGCTTTTAAGAATCTTGAATGAATTTATACCTGACTGAATAGTTCGAAAGCGTTTGAATATAAATAATTAAAAGTGTATTGAAAAAAACATTGCTAAGTTACGTGAACAACGCGATTGATTAGACACGAAATTGAAAAGCTAAATATTTTGTATTTAAATTTTGTAGCTTTTTGTTTAATTCCATATGCTGCTTATTGTATTTTAATCTCGTTATTTTATTCTTTAAGACTAAAATACAGTCTACTGTACCTATAGAATTTTTGTTTTTTGCTTCCTTGAACCGGCTTGTTTTTAAACATAAATAAAATACGTAAAAATAACAAAGTTACATGTTATGATGTTAGTTTTATAAAGTCGTTAAAATCATAGGTACTCAGACTCTCAGGATATAAAATGATTTTCCCGAGGCGGAAAGGTGACGTAGCTCGTCCTAATTACTCGTATGCTCCAACTTCGTTTTACAAACTCGAAATACAGGTATATTTATTATGCACTTTACCGAAATGAACTGGCAATATTACGCAGTGTACCTACTTAGAATATAACTAGATAATTAAATGAAAATTTAATTTCCTGTGTGGATGTGAAGTAATTTTGTATTTAGAAACACCAGTTTATTTTTGCTTACCTATATTATTAAGAAGTTATTGTCAAAATAATGGTAAAATAACAAGTTGGAGTTAGTATTTGAAATTTATTTCTTCACCTTAATCTAAATCAAAAACTATTACGAACGTGCAGTGCAGAATTCCGACGTTGCCTTAATTAGGTAGTTAGGATAATATTACCTTAAACAAATTATTAAGATTTATGTTCTAGTAACAATATTTTTAAGCAAAATAAACGCTAACACACTCATACCTCCGCAGTAGGATTCCCTGTGTCGCGGGTGGCATGGACAACACAAATAACACATCATTAACACCCATAACCCGAGAACAAACGTTTATCTGTCACATAGATATCTGCCCTGGCCGGGAATCGAAACCGGGGCCCCTTCGCTTCGCAGGCAGGTTTACTACAAACTAGACTACGGGGTCATCAAAATGGGCAGGATTTTAATTTTTTTGGCCATTTACAGAAAACCTAGCTGTGAATAAATTTCGTTCTAATAAAACCCTCATCACGAGAATAAACACTGGCATCCAGATGGTCACAGTCGCACGGTCTAGCATTCTTACTGAAAGACAGACAATTTTATCCTTTTTAAAATAAAATTTGTGACAATGAAATTAAGACAAACGAATTGTCTATTTAATATTAAGTTCACAACAATAGGAATTAAGTTCAGCTTCCACTCGCATTCAGTAAGTATGCTTATTTCATTTTATCTTAAAACAAAACAAATATAACGTCTACATGAAGTTGTTTATTTGACATTCATTTAGCCTCGGGTAACTGAATCAAGCGCGTCGTTTGTTTAAAAAATACATAAAGAGTTTAAAATAAAACGTTTTATGTGAATTAAATGCTACCATATTTGACTATCTATAAGAGTTTTATTTGATGATTAACAAATTAGTATTTCACTTAAATTTTAAAATATCACATATTAAAATGCGAAGTGGATAGTCTGTCGTATCCAAGTGTAACTTTGTAACTATTATTGGTATTTATATGTATCTAATTTATGTTTTTTTTTAATTGTAGATATATTATACAACTATCTATAGATAGCTGAATTAAGACGTTAATTTTGT
Organism: Lerema accius; assembly: GCA_001278395.1. Classification (NCBI taxonomy): domain Eukaryota; kingdom Metazoa; phylum Arthropoda; class Insecta; order Lepidoptera; family Hesperiidae; genus Lerema; species Lerema accius. The sequence goes on along the minus strand of LGAG01000450.1, from coordinate 89,270 downwards.
GAATGCGAGCGACTTTGAACTACATCTCTACAAATGTCTAGTTGACATTATTAACATCAATTTTCACACTAAACTACCACTACCCACTCACTGATATTCAGACGATATAAGTGATCGAAATTGTAATTTCCCGCTCATTATTTAGGCGGATTTGAAGGGAGGCGGGTGGTTGATTAACTAGGGTGACATCATTTAACGATAGCGTCCACCTATACTTAGATCTAAGTTATTTTTATGTATCGTCTATCTAAATTATGAATGCGTCTGACATTGTTTTTAATCTCACAAAAGTAAGAAATAAGCAGTAGGTATAAATGACACCGCATGGTGGACATTGCGTTTTAAATAACAATAATAGGAAATCGTAATTTCATTCTTACACTTTTAATAGATCTCTGAAATTTAATTCTAATTGATTCAAAAACGCTGCAGTATTGTGCGGAAAGTTATGGTAGATTGGCTTAGTTTAAAATTGAATTATTTTTCGGCCTCACTAATATAATATAAGACAACTAATACAATATAAAAAATAATACTTATAAGACAGGCGTAGGATCGAGTACGTATCGCTACTGCCTCTGTGGCTCACTTTGTATGTAACATGACATTACATTGAAAAGCTTTGTGTGGTTAATGAAAGGTGAGGGTGCTACCCCTCTTGATACCAATGTGGATTAATGGATGTACAGACAAAGGTTGTCAATCATTGACTAACTAAAAAGTTGGCATATTGATATAGGAACACCTTAAAGTTGTTTAAATAAAAGAGCATGCTTATTTGCATGCTGAAATAAGGCATACTGGTCAATGATAATTCGAAATAAGTAGTTCCCATGTAAGTACTTACATTATTCTCTTTATAATCTGTCACAATATTTATTTCCAGTTTGCATTAATACTACATTATTTGCTCGACTTGACGGGGGCACTACCATGTCTCCAGATAAATAATGATTTTCGTTTGCTAGCAATAAGCTATTGCATTATAAACCATAATCATAATCTTACAGATTATTATCTATAAAGTCAGTACAGGAACGTTCCACTTCATTGGTGGAGGAGTTAGTGGCCAAGTTTCGGAAGAAGCTATTTTTTTACTCTTAGCAGTCACCCATTCACTTATATACCTACCGCATCCTAATTTGCTTAACTTGGTCAAACACTCAAGCTGATGCGATATGCTATAATTAAATAATTCAATACCAATAAAAACTCTCATGTAACTTTATCTTAGTTTATAGTAAATGTGTAAACGTAGATTAAAGGTAGAAAAATAACCCAAAAGTTAATAAACAAACTTATCCAGTACTTAATAAATACGTTGTGCAATTTTAATCAGGTTATTTAATTACGAAACACTCGAATTGAAATTCTCGCGGACTCTCAAGAGGTAGGCGGTTAAGTCATAGTGAGTGTTTTATTTTTAAAAATATGTGCCAGTTAATAAGGTCAAATATACTCATAATTATGCATAGCCGAGTTATAAGGTATTATTGCAAAGCTATATCTACGTAATCTAGTTATATATAAGTGGAAATTACATAGGTTTACTTCGACGAGGTAATACTACATAAAATAAAATAAATTGTCTTCCCATATTTGTGATACAATTGTGATCCATTATTATTATCTAATACTTCATCACTTTTACGAAGTGAATTTGGTTAATACAAGGTTGCAGAAGCAAGTTGCTTCTTGCTTTATTAAGTTACATGCCAAAGGAGTGGAAATATTTATGTCCCCTTAAGTTTTTCCATTGTCTTACACTTTAGGTGGACCTATTTTATTGAGTTTACTTCCCTACTTTATCGATGACTAAAACACATCTTATGTCAAATTACAGCATTCTATTACTAGCGCGTCTTTAAGATATACTTCAGAGGACAGACGAACTTATACAAGCCTGTAATTTTAAATTCTGTTGTTACTGTCTCATGATTGTGGTCACTGCATTTCTAGGTTACAAGTACAATTTATAGGCAAATTTGGATAAAGTGCCGATGTCAATGTCAAAAAATGACAAAGACATTGTCAATTATAATAACGTCATTTCGCTCGTTACTTTTTGAAATTGATACCATAATTTGGTTTTGTTTTTCATGAAACACACTTTAAACTTTAGAACGTAATTTTGGAAACCACCAGGGATCTTGTTTAGGCTTTACACGAATCTATAAATCGAAATCCTTAGACCCGGTGAAAGATGGCCATTTTGAACGACGCTATGAAAATTGACAACATCAAACTTTCACATTGGCAAAAATAGCCTTGTTCTACTATAATTCACTACGTCCGACTTATCCATGTCAATATGCTGATCAATAATTCTCTGTGATAATTTGAACCACAGCTGACGACTTCAAATTATTGGTGACTAATTGATGTTTGGTACAAATGATAAGAGAGCTTATGCGAATGCAGCCTTTAAATAATTTTTGTGGTAATAAAGTACCTACAACACATACATAAAGAAAAAGGCAGAAAGGTAAAATTCTGAAGATTATAAGTGCATAAAAAATATTTTTGCCACTAAAAATTTTGAGTGAATTTTTACATTTTTGTGTAAACTAGTCAATTTCGCAAGTATTTGGAAAACAATAAATAACATAGTTTCTACGCTCTTGTAATTTATGACAATAATAAGTTGTTCAGTGTTATTTTCTTTTGAATTAATTACACGGATTACAATAATGTTGAACGTTATCGATATAATTAAATTTCAGATAAATATTTGCAACTTATGTTATATTAAAAAACTTGCTACTTACACCTACTTTGCACGACGGAATTTATCAGGATATTTTGTATTTTCTCTGATGAATCAAGTCGATCATTGATAACCCTACCGGGGCAGCCGTAAAAAAAACATACCCAACTTATTTACTAACCTAAACTACATGAGAAAATATCGAGATACAAAAGGGCAGTACATTGGTTAAATTAAGCTTAGTCTTTGTCCAACGAATTAGACCACTTAATCAACACTGCACATGCACACCAAACGGGTATATGGTTATTAAAGCTCAGGCAACCGTATTCCAACTTCATACTCAGCCAGCACCTAATATTCGATGTGAATTTACCCAGTTATAAGTTTATAGATTACGAAATGTAGTTGACTAGAAATTGGATTAGTGACCGTCAGAGAAAATTTATGATGAGCGCTTCTGTGAAACGGATCATTAGGATTTTGTTAATTTCATGTAGCATGATCGAACTGACATTCCAGCCAATTAGTAGAATAGGAAATATAATTACGCGAATACATGTTTATGCAAGGCAGAGGTTTCCACTTGAGATAAATGCAATCATAAAATGTTCACCACTAATCAACGTTTAAACATTTCATTTAATTGTTTTTTACAGTTGATCAATATAATTAAAGGGCACAAATTCAATTTTGGAATCACTTCTGCTTAAATTATTGACAAAGATCTTAGGCAAAACAATAAATAAGCCTCTCTTGCTAGATATTCTACATAAGATTCTTATTTCCACTGCCTTTCACCGTATATTTTCTACAGTACCTAAATAAAGTATTACTCAAATTAACAGGTACAGATCAAACGCATTTCCAATAGGGCGCGTTTTCTTTATACTCTAACCCCATAAGACTTAAGCTCCGATAAATATGTACTTATCTTGCTCTTAATGGTAAAAATTACTTATCTATAAGGGTTGTTAATAAGACCTAATATCTTAATGCTTGCAATAAAACCATATTTTTGTTACCTCCTTTTTGTTGACTCCTTCTCCCCCTAGTAACTCCTAAATAAAGAATATCTACAATATTTACGAATTTAAAATAAATTACTATCATCAAATGTATTACCTACTCAAGTTTGTTTTATTTCAACTTTCAGATCACAGAGTCTCTGAAACGTCTACGCGCTGGGAAGAAAACTTCTCGCTTCGCAGAGGACATCGACTTCGAGAACAGCGTCGCTAATCTTGAAAATCGAATGAGAATT
>LGAG01000450.1:60092-85282 GCA_001278395.1 Lerema accius | reverse complement strand
AGTCTTCAGCGGCGCTTAGAGCGAAGGCTTCGCGTGCACGTCTTTCTGATCTAGAAGATGAGATGGCAGAGCTCACAGAACGTAACGTTGCCAGAGAGAAGCGTGCTGCCCGTCTGCGAGCACTCGTCGCAGACAACGAATCATCAGAATCGACAGTAGCCGCCAGTAAAGTTACGATTCGCGCTGAACGGGAAAAGAAACAAGTCACCTTCTAAGTGCGTTCAATAACAAACCTAGCTATCTTTAAAATTACTGATTATAATCATTTACTGTTGTCTTAATAATTTTTAGAGATAGATAAGTTTGCCAGAATGTGTGCTCCTGCATTTCTCATTGTACAAGGAACGAGTAAATGTCTATTTTGTATTTCGTATATAGAATAAAATTCTACGAATTCCTTTGTTTTATTTATTTGCGGCAGAAAATGTGATATATAGATAATATACTAATAAACTAATAAGCATAATGGGTTAACTCACAAAAAGTATTTGTAATTGTAACTATTGATATTCTGATAATGTGTTACGTATATTTAATAATATATCAAAGAAATAAGACAAAATTGTAGTATAACCACACTACAAATAATAAGAAACCTCTATGCCTTTCTTTTTAGACACCATTTTTTTATAATTTAATTTTAACAAACTTTTAGAAGCTATATTTTTTTTAAGTTCACCTTTGTCATTAATAGTCTAGGCACTTCCTACAGACACAGTAATGAATTAATTAAATGCACCTCGCCTGGACGATTTTACAAAATAAGTAAAAAAAAATTATAGTTACTATTTTCAAGATTGTTAAGCGTATATTTCCAAAAGTCTCTCAAAATATTATGCCCGTCTTATCATCCAATTTTACCAATAATAATCCCTAAAAAGAGGGTTCTCACAGCCCTCGCCTTTGAAGTTATTTGAAAATATCATTTTGATCTTCCTTCTACATCACTAAAAAGATTCAATTTTTAGGGTTCCGCATTCAATTATGAGTTCCCCCACGTCCTTTTTTAACACGTGGACTTAACTCAAGGAACTCAATAGATAGATAGTTCATAAATCATTCAAAATATTATGATGAAAATGTTAGATTTATTAAAGATTGGGACTACAACTCGTACCTCGATTACCTATTCTTATATTTATCTTATACATCTAAAACAAAATAGAGTTCAAAAAAGACAAGTAATTAATAGTAGAAATAATTTAAATCACAATTTTAATGTGACCTTTAAAGTTACTATTTGAATTTGCGTATAGTATATGCTCTATACAAAAGTGGTAATTTTTGGAAATCTTAAATGTTTTTAGAGCAAACAGTTGAGCTAGCTCATGATAAAATTGGTCACCTTTGCCTATGAGTATCATGGAAAGCATCATTGATCCCAATCAGGAAGCGAAAAAGAAGTAATATGGAAAATACTGGATTTTAAGCTCGCGGTTAAAATTCGAAGAGTTGATTGGCAGCAGCCTGATGCAAAAGGTTAAACTCGCCAACCAAGCTTCAACGAGAAATAAGAATTTTGAATTTACTCCGATCCTAGGCAGTGGAGCAATTTCTGTCGCGTCATACCCTATCTACCTTAATTGAATTGAAGTAAATATTCAGCCTAAATACAGAATATATATTATACTGCCTAGATTATGGTAAGTATTATGCTTACATACAGCATAATTATACTCGTATACTCGTAGCTCTTACTTCATTTGTAAATACTGAAGGCCCAACAATTTTTTTTGGCTTTCAAAAAGTAATAAACAAAAGCATTACATTAACATTTCCACATTCAATGCTCCTTCCTGTATGTGTAAAAATATTTTTCACTTGCAGATTTTAAAGGGAGAAAAATTTAAGTCGCTAGGCTTCGTTTCCCCATTCATTAATCCCATCGGTAAGTAGGTCCTCGTATATACGGACGTTGGGTGATATTTTACCCAACTAACTAGCTACCACTTTCTCTTTAAAATCAATCATGAAACATTACGACACAATTTAATCTCACAGAAATTCACACAATAGCTACAGCTATAGTAAGTAAGCGGCTGCAGAAAAAATGTTAGCCAAATTTCTAAACACGTTTCCTACTCTTGCAAAATAAAGTTAACGTTTTGGACTATAATACCTTTCTTTTTTTTCTAACCTATTTCTAATTATTGGCCTTAACCCTTTAATGGCCTACTACTGAGCTTTGCTCTCTCCTCATAACTAAGAAGTTCTAGAGCATACCTCACCACTCTGCTTCAGTGCGGATTTTTATTTTTATTTTATTTTAACTTTTGTATTAAAAAAGTAAGCAGGAACAAAGACGACTAACCGACATGGCATCTTTTATTTAGTTTATTACTTTAGCTTACAGAAGGCGCTATTCAATGTAATGACAAATCACTTAACGTATAACACCTGATATTTCGACGTTACGTTTCACGTTATTAAGCCTTTGTAACTCCACTTTAGCTTGTAGAATTAGAATGATAGGGACAAACAAGGAAAGAAAACTCGGAAATAGAAAGATCCGATTTATAAGTTGGATTACAATGGTAATTGTTATTTTACAGAATTAATAATATCCTTATATGCTGTATATGAAATGTATTCGGTATAAAGGTAATGACTCGTTTCTTGCAAGGTTGAAACAACTAATTGGGACAGTCATTTCGTAAATCGACTACAATTTATACAGGTGGATGTTAATTTCGTCCCAATTTTTTTTTTTTTTGCAATAGACATTATTATTATTAAGTCTCAATTTGACGATAGAATTTGACCATGCCTGTGGTAAGGCTCTCGTAGTTTTAGTTTAATCAATACTGTTATTAAATTACTGGCCGGTATTATTCATCTGTATGTAAAACCTACCTGGGTAGCGAACTAAACTTAGGTACTTGAATAAGCCGCCAAAATGTTCATAATGTGCGGGTGGAGGATTGAGAGAACACGTTATTCTCATTACATAACAAACAAACACACAACCTCTCACCCTAAACTCATATACCATCTCCGTTCCGTCGTGGGTTAAAAATGAGATTCAAAATTAGTTCTATCCAGTTTTTCCTATCATTTAAATTAAAGTAAATCATAGTAACTTATTTTAAAGTAGTTACGCATGGATGACTACCATAAAAGTAATAATATCTTCGTTGAAATTTCACTGTCATTAATAACCGCTGTTGTAATTATTATTCAAGTTTACAATTTCAACGCAGATTAATTAGTGAGCTCACGTCACATATGACGGTAAATCGTGTGAGCTTGTGTTTCTTATTGCATGCTTATCTTTAATAGTGGTAATTTAAATTTACATCTTTTCACATGTAGCTACGGATGTCATAAAGAAATACCCGTTGGTTTAGAGTTTACTTCTAAAGAAACGACAAATGATCAATGAATCTTACAAAAACATCTGCGAGTATGTCAAATTTTAACCTTACCTAACCTAAAAATACTAGTGTTCTTTTTAGTTTTTAATTATCTCCAAAATCTAACTAACTAAGTAGTTATCTAATTAGTAGTGTAGGTTATAGCTAGCGCAAATGTAGATACAATATGATTGGTAATCCTTCCTCACAACCCATAACTGTCCCATTACTGGGCTCGTGTCTCCTCTCACAATGTAAGGGGTGGAGGCCGTAGTCCACCACGCTGGCCTAGTGCAGATTGGCAGAGATCACACAACTTTGAGAACTTTATGGAGAACTCTCAGGTATGCCGATTTTCTAAGCACAATAAGTTCCGTTAGCGAAGCTAGTCATACCTACTTAATTTCTAATAACCGCATAACTGTTTGAAATAGAGTTGCATACCGGCGTTCGAACCTAGGAGGTCCCGTTCGAAATATCAACGTTAAAACCACTTTTCTTTCACTGCAAACGCTACACGCCGAAGGTTATTTTTTATCTTTTCTGTAACATTTTGGCGTACGCGTGGCAGCATACCACGCCGTGCGTTCTAAGTCGACACAAAAACATGTCGCACTAGTATTCAGCTATTCGCTCTTTTATACGCTCGCCTACCCTTAAATCATGACTATGTAAACCAAACATATTCAATTTATCATGATATTTGCGGAAGAAAAATATTCCATTGTTGTATTGTATTGTGAGACTACAGTTTTCTTCATGAACAATATTTTATAGCTACAAAAGAGATATTTTAATATCATTGTAATTTTTTTAGGTTATCAGTGACAAAATCAAATTCATAGTTGCTTATAAATAAGCGTGTAAACTAAAAAAATTTAATTAAAAATATTAATAATAATAAAAAATATAATTCATAACTAACATTGTTACAGCTGTAACAAATTTTCCGTATCACAACTTCACAATCTTTATTAGGAAGTGAACAGATTATCTAGATCTATTTTTACTATACGTTATTCAACAAGTTTTATGTGTGCTGTAAAATAAATCAGCGACTTCACCTATCACATCCTGTATATAAACTCGAGATTGTAACGTAATTAACCATTTGTACGTGTACCTGTATGATGATAAGGAAAGAAATCCACACCCTGTATATTGGCTAGCATTGACGTAGCGAAGCGACCTAATGATTGAAGCCAAATTATTTGTCAATACGATTCCCCGCGCCTATATAAATCAGTGAGTTGAAGTTATGATAGGTATTTGTATACGACATTATGAAGGAGTGGGAGCTAATAATAGGGCTAATAATAATACTACTGATAGTTATAATTATTTAAGGGCTGTCACTTTTGTATCAGCTTAATAATTGCTATTCTATCTTACTTCCTAATCTTAACATATACAATCATAAACTACAAAATAATATGATTGTCACTGAACTCTTTTTGAACAGATTTTAATTAAAATTAATCCGAATACCAGTTCAACCCTTATATTATTGTAAAATTGTGGTATATTCGTAAAAAAAAATACAGTCGTGCAGCTATTTAGCAGGGCTTTGAGGGAGAAAATATTATTATTGCTTACAGTTAACATAATAACCATATGACTATCTAAAGTGCATAGAAAATCGGATAACCATTAATAAACTAATTCATAATATTATCCAATGTAAATAGTAGTAACATGGGCTACCGACACATTAGATCGATCAATGCTCCTATTTAAACTGGTTTCAGTGTATGAACTAGTAGCTAATTTATTAAAATCTACATGAATTACGTAGTATTTATATCATTTTGGTATAGGATATTTTCGTCGCTTAAAAATAGAAAACCGAAGGCGTAAAGCACCATCTGCGCTTGACCGTTTCGCCGCAGTCTATTAAATACCGAAAAGAAAAAAGTTAAGGATAATGATCAGAGGCAACCAGACAACCAGGGAGGCAAAAGGAGGGGGGGGAGTCTGTCCCCCTATAAATGTGAATATACTGCACTTAATAGTAGGTACGAACTAAAGTGTAATCAACCAAACTTCTGTGTCTACACACGTCTAATAATAAAAAGTAATTTCCTAAAACTCATTTGCCTACACAACTAATTTAAACACACCTACTTAGAATTTTGTTTTTGCTATCTTCTGTATTATTATAATCTCAGCATCTACAGTTTATTTTTGTCTACTTAATTAACATGCCAACCAAAGTTCTTTTTCGGTTTCTGTAAATAAACTGCGTGTACTTCACCTTCAACAGTATAAAACGATTTACCTACTTTGACGACGTCTTTTGCGAATTCGCCAACAATGCCCGCCAAACTATATAGACAGTGACACATCGTGATTTAATATCACCTGAATCTTATGTATATTGTATGTACAAAATAATAATAATATGGATGTGTGTCTTGTCAATAGAGCATTGAATGAAAAAGTAACGTTTATCACATACAATCCTTTTTCGTATTTATATATTTCACTATGTTTGTATCTCTTGTTCCTACTGAAATGTCATTCCTCAAACCTACGACCTAAGGTTTCCAACAAAAAGTAAGTACAAGCTTTTCTCAATAATATGCGACTGTAATAGCTCTTATTATAATGATGATTACCGAACAACCCATGTAAATGTTTAGATGTGATATTTATAGACGATAATCCAACAATGACAATAATTGATTTGCACCTGTGATCTTCGCTCGTAGACAAGTTTATTATTGGAAACAATAGCATCAGGTGACCGTGAAAATGGCTTTGAAATCTTTTTACGACGGCTTAATACTATATTATGTTTTGTTCTGTAACTTGATTGACAAGTAGCTACATACTTTGCATGTCGTATTTTGTAGAAAACAAATGATTGCAAATTTCAGCTTTAGCGGTTCGTAAAATACATGACATTTTTTCAAGGAGTCTAATATGTTTTTAATAATTAGGGCTTATCATGAACGAATGCAAAATAATGTCAATAGCAAACAGTTAACAGGAAATGGTAGAAAAATTATGGTTTAATATTTATTTTTTAGATTCAAACTGTAACGTTCTATTAAGCTACTTTGTAGACATGTCGTACTATAACTATTTGCGTTATAAGTAATAGTAATTTCCCAATCTGAGCTATACTTACCAACAATAGATTATTAAAGTCGCCTACTATATCAGGATATGAAAAGAAAAGAATGCAGAAATTAATTCTATTGTTCTACAATTTGGCCGGTTTCCACGCAGTTAAACTCGTCCTAATCTAAGGAGACATTTCCGGCATATAATTATGTATTATTGGATGCTAATTATATTTATTCATTTCGGAGGCAGAAAGCGAACGTGTCAATTGACGAACATCTTCGAACACCGAGTTTCGCTCAATTAGATCAAAGTGAAACTACGTGAATTGGCACGACAATTTGTTGCCGAGAATTTCTGGATGCATGGTCAATGTATTGACAGAAAATCATTGGCGCACCCAGGAGCGCTTGCGACAGCCAGTTGGGGTCGAAGGGAGATATATCGGGAGGCTAGTCGTTTCAACCGCAGCGGACACCAGTCACAACCGAACGACCAACCACTCCACACGCTCTCTTCAAATCCAATTAGGTTCGTGATTTACAGTGTTGTGTTGTAGTGACATGCGGGCGTCAACCGTAATTATAAATAATAAATAGTGTTCCTAAAGAAAAGTGTCCATAAATAAATGGAAGGATTACGTGACCGCTGAAATTAAGCTACAATCTTCCGACTTTTAAGCAATTACTGTAATACAATTACAAATTACTTTCGCAGTTTTGCAGTTATTATTTTTTGATCTCAGAATCCACCTTCAAGATGTGGGATGACGTAGTAGAAGAAGAAACTCCTGCGCCCGCAGCACCAGCAGAAGCGCCTGCAGAAGCTGCTGCAGCCGCTCCCGCTGCTGAAGCAAAACCTGAAGTAGCAGAGCCCCCACCTGCAGAAAACGTCACCCTAGGAACTGAGCCCAAAAAACTCCTTTGCAAACACTGGGTCAGGTGAGAATCGCATCAACAAACAAAACTTTACTTACATTCTTTTTGATTATTTTTTTTACATAGAAAACGTGGAGTGTACTGTTTAATAATAAGGCTTGAGTTCATACTTACCTAAAGTAATTTATTTCGGAGAAGCGCGATCAGCTAATAGTTATCGTTGGTTACAATAGTTGATAAGGGTTTCTATATTTGAGGGTGCATTAAGCTAGTATCTAAAAGCGTCGTTATATAATCATCAACAATTTTAAGAGGTCTTCATTATCCTCGCCGTCTATACTGAATATAGAAGTTTCAAATACCTTTCATTAAATAATCCCTCTACAATGAGTTATTAATTGAATAACTATAAACTATTTATTTTAAAAATTCCTATAACTTTACACCACTTGTCTTACTTTTATTATGCTAAAACATAACAGATAAAATAATCATACTTAGAGGACTGAAAAACAAATTAGAACTCTACTGTAGCGAGTATGCACCTATGTTTACATTCAACGAAATTTAAAATAACTTATTATTTTCAGGCCAAAATTCTTACAATATAACTATCTGTATGACTACCGGAAGAACTACTATGACGATGTGATCAACTACCTAGACAGGAGAAACAAAGGGTTGCCAACCGAGCGTCCACAAGCCCAAACGTGGGGAGAGCGTGCCCTCCGAACCTACATGTCCAAACCTGGATACGGCAAATCCAACAAGCAAGATTCCCGTCTCCTTCGTCACATTTCCATAGGCGCCCGGTTCCATCGATGCCACACAAAATCTGTTATCTCGAGGAAGTATTCTAAGCTCGGATTTAACACCGTCAACATCTAGCTTCGCTCTAACACCCTCGCTTGTCGTTGCTTCGCGGAGTTTACATCGATCGTCCAGCGTGAACTTAATGTCAATGTTACAGGATTTCCTTGTCGTGAAGCGTCTGCAACGATACAAGACATGTGTAAGCGGTTTCAACGTCCGTTATACCCATGTTGGAAGATTTCCGCAATTCTACTATCTATGAAGCCTTTTAACTTTGGACAACACAATAAACGTTAAGTTTAAAAATGATTTTTTTTTTCTTTCCTACGCTTGCGATACCAATGCTTACTGAAACGGTTTGATTTGTTAGCTTTTTAACATCTAGTTTTTTACTACCTAGTGGCTGGCTGAGCGGGTTTTTTGTAAGATTTTTCTATTTGCAAAGCGATGTCTCAGTATTTATAACATTTAAGACCTAAATTAATTTCAATTACATAAACTTTAGTAAAAAGAAAAAATGAATAATCGTTATCTGTTATAGTATAATTATTTTTTCGTCGAAAACTTTATATTCAAATTTTTAGCAAAAGCATGACATAAAGTGATAATCATGATAAAAATGTAATAATAAACATAATTGAGATATTATAGTTTTAAAGAATAGCTTAAAACACTAATCCGATTTGATGTAATTAATTCTATTTTTAGGCAGTAAAATGTAATCGCAATTTGCTAATTATAATACCAGATCGCAATTTCGATAGTAGCACAGAAGTAATTTTAGAATATCCTGTAGGTCGCTTTTGTACTACACTTGGAATAAAATTTAGTAATAAAAGATACCTAGCAATAATTTAAATTATAAACACTCGGAGTTATTGGGAGTCTGATTTAACTTAAGATATTTTTGTATAAGCTGAAACAATTTGTTACCTACAACATCTCGTAATTATAACACTATTAAGTGTAACATTGCTTGATCAATTCATTAACTCTTCAAACAATATAAATGAAGATGAAATACCTTTTAAATTTATCTCATAACTAGTGTCAACCAATAAACTGAACGTAACGAGACAATTAATCAATAACACGCGGAGTCACATTGCACGCAAACAATTTCCAATGGTACTTTTAGTGAATAATAAATTATTTGTAATACAAAAAAGTATTAGCAATAAAATGATACGAGAACATAAATTATTTGCGGTTGAAGAGCGTATTCATCATCATTAGTAACGAAAATAGCCCTAACCTATTAAACATTAATGTTCAATGTTCACACGCTAACATTCGCTAATTCCATCTAATTAATTGTTACATGCAACTTTCGTTAGTAAAAAACAGTAGAATGCTCGTATGACACATCCACTCAATGTCGGTTTCAATGTCGAGATATCTAAAATAACTTATCTTTGACAGTTCAGTGAATGTAATCGTTTGGAAGATGGCCAAAACATTAGGCTACCTAGCAGGTAGACCCGGCAATCGGCCAAACTAAAGATAATTAAATGTTACAATGACCAAGGGAGCCTAGACATCGATTAGGCTTCTGAGTAAAAATAACATCGGTTGGCGGTAACAAAGGGTTAATAAATTGCGACCATAAATAAGATGGAATTAGGTACAAATTCCAAATGAGACTGCTCTACTCATTAGCTTCGCACACTTAATTCGATATTTAAATGTAAATCCGTTAACATTCCATACATTGCCTAAATAAAGGAGCTAGCTATAATCGTAGCCACTAATAAATGTAATCCAATTCTAATCTCAAATATGTTTTGGGACTTTTATTACTGAATTTTATAGAATAATATATTACTGGGTTTTATAGATAAATCGATAAATAAATTCGAGTAGCCAAGCCATTTCCTGTTCTTGAAGATTGCTGTACGTTGTAGGATGCAGTTTAATCTGATGGTAAATCTTTTGATTAAATCTAATGATAATGAAAATAAGGTCTATATGTTTCGATTGCAATCAATTCTAAAACATCTTTCTGGGTCTACTGACTAGCAAGACAGTGTTGATAACTTACATAAATACGGTTCAGATTATTAAGTCAGTTACAAAATTAACAAATAAATAATCACTGAAAATACAAAAATCCGTATTAAGGACAATAGTCACTAACTAAATGTTATAACGTTTAACAAAATATCAAATTCAAAAATCATTTATTCACATAGGTATCAAAGATACACTTATGCACGTAATTTTTTTAATCTACTCCCACTTCGTAAGGTGCTTTGACATGGAGGAGAAGAAGCAGGGAAATAAACTCCCCCGCACATCTTTCATATCCATAAACGGATGAATGATGATCAATCATCAAGACAAGTGATAGAAGCTGGAGGTTAATATTAAGACATTAGTTATAAACGGGCTCATAGCGCATCGTGTTACCCCACAGATGATCGAAGTAACACAAAGTCACCCCATCATCTATATCCATCGTGTTCATCGACATGCTTCATCAATTAATTTACAAGCAATCGAATAATCTATTCAATTTGGCAAAAGATACAACTTTAATGGTCCTGCTTGAGATTTATTTATGCTGATATACAAGTACTGCATAAGTGGAGGAAGTTGTAAGTACGAAAATTGGTACCTACCAATAGATTTCCTACGTCTCTATAAATTAAAAAGTGTTTTTATTACTTGAACCATAATTATGTTATTCAAAGGGTAAGATGTGCAAAAAAATTACATTATACAGTATAATACACTCATAGGACACACTAGAATCCCCTGTGACATGGATGCCATGTACAACACAGGCCATCAAAGGTCATACCTAGACTGACAACAGAATGTTAACTTCATCATTTAAATTCTGCCTCACTGGGAATCGAATCTAGAACCCTCCGAGGGGCAGTCTTCATGGAAACTTTGGCGCCACACGGGTCGTTGGGATCGTCGTATATTATGTTTAATGATAGGGTAAGTAAAATAAAATTAAAGATAACAATCCTTATGTAAGTACAATAAGTAATAGGATGTCAGTAATATACAGTAAATGCATTTTATGTAGTAATGGTTTCAAAAAACTTTTAAACTTGAAAATCCAACTTGAAATATACAGTTAAAATGCATGCACTTTAAATCGTCTTTAAAATAAACTCAAAAGTATCTACTTTAGTTAGTCTTACTTTAGTACTAATCATGAGAATTTTTGATAGGAATCTGGAATAACTCAACAATTTTTATTTGCTTTTAGCTTCTCAGCTCCATTTTAAGATATGACGTTAAAGTAACATCTTTGCTACGTTGAGAGCGAGGAACAAAATCAGGCCTCATTAAAACTTCTTCAACTGTTTTAACATTATAAGACCTAAACGAACTTCTGCACAATTTTGTGCCAACGTGGCCTACAATAAATTTACCTGGGATGTTACTTCAAAACTGACTAACAGCTTTGTCATTGAGATAGTCACGTAATCTAAATAGTCAGGGATCCGTAGCATATTTTTTTCACTTATTACTATGAAGCAAATTTTTCGAGAGTAGCTGTATTTTGATGAGACGCCCAACTTCTTCTATGACGACGATTCTCAAATGTAGTAGAGACAGGAGATACACAGAGAAAAATGTTAACTTGACTAGTTGTACAAATTTATTCCTAGTTGGTTATTTTTTTTTATTAAATACCAAGACATTTGTACTCACCTTGTTGAGAGCGTGGACTGTATTTATTTATTGAAAATAATAAGGAAAAGGATTCACAGTTAAAAACACGAACACTTTTAAATTGAGTAACATTTTTATAATTTGCAACGAACATAACTGTCAAAGACAATAAATTTCATAGACAATAATATGTGTTATTCTATTTACAAATTAAAATTATTATGTTGCCATTACAACACACCTCTCTCCTAAATATATGAATAACGAGGATAAAAATGATTATTAATCAACTGATTTCTTTTTGTCGCTTACTTCCGTTTCTGTTGTATTTTTATATTTTAAAAGCCATATTGTCGTACAAATCTTATGGCCCGTTATGGCTCCTTTATTTACCATATTTTACATTCGTTATTATAGAATTTGGGCATCTGATCGAAATAAACCTACTCTCGAAAAATTTGCTCGATAGTAATAAGGGAAAAAAGTACTACGGCTCCCTGACTAAACAACACACATCGATATAGTAATTGTTTCACGTAACAAATCTCTAACAGAGTTAAAACTCATAAGTTGTTTTTAAGAAATAACTGGACGTGAATTTTCAGTGTAATTATTATAAAATCGTGCCACCGTATCACATTTATCTTAATATGTGAACGACGTAAATCCATCACGTTCATTCGTTTACCTTCCAAAATTACTTGTCCACCTCATTAATGTTTAAACGCTAGACATTAATTTTTCCTCCGCTGAAATGTGATGTTCCCTAAGTTTCACTGATGACCTCGTAATGTAATTTATCATGCACTCTGTCTCACTAGTTGCCAGAAATGCTTCTAATAGAGTGTAAACCAGAATTATGTCATAGTCTGGGATATTTTTATTAGGATCTCTTGACGGTGTTGGCGACTATTTTTATCACGTGCCCAGCAAAACAATAGAGAATTATTACGCCAATTGGAAAGAGTTGGGATTCCGTGACAGTTATTAATTGATAAACATAGCGTTGGTTGCTCTGGCTTGCGGACAGCTACGGAAGCGTCACGATTACGTCCCGGTCCTAAAATACTGTTACAAGTTCCAAGTGTTCCAACACTTCCAACAAGTAGTACGAACCTGCGTATTTAAGTAAATAGTCGCATGTACATTCTATCACTACCAATCTCTATAAAGATAGTTGGATGGTTTAAATGATGATTCTTTCTATTGTTGGTTTTTTATTTTTTTATTTATAATGTAAGATACAGGATCAATATTAATATAATTCGCCAGCCACCTAAACTAGGCATAAAAACCTGTGGCACTTATATCTAACAAACAATTTTTTAAATAAGGACTTCATGAAGTAAAAAATATTTTTTATAAAATCTATTCTACACTTGAAAGTAGAAAATATAATAATTGAAATTAATTTATTTAATTACTGCGATGTATTAATAATTGTGTGCTTAGGTAAATATTATTGTACCACGTATTCCTAACGCTTCAAGCTTTAAAATAAAAAATTAAGTTGAAATAGTATCAAAAGCAGTCTCTAAATTAAACAGTATAATAGATAATTATTATTATAATCATCCTTGGCAGTTGTACTAAACGCAATCGCATCCTGCCTGAAATAAACAATTGCATTCGCCCGTTGGAAAACCTTTCTCTTAGTTTTTTGATTAATAATGTAATTTCATTGGCAAAGGTAAAATTAGACAGACATGGAAAAAAACGAAATCTTGGGAACGTAGCCTACGTTTTCGTAACTCGATAAAGTTACTTAGTTTTAAGGTTAATATTCAAGTTAGCTGTTGATAACTTGAATGAAATGAAATCACTTAGTAGTCAAAATGTATGTGGGAC
Organism: Lerema accius; assembly: GCA_001278395.1. NCBI lineage: Eukaryota > Metazoa > Arthropoda > Insecta > Lepidoptera > Hesperiidae > Lerema > Lerema accius. The sequence continues at coordinate 71,685 of LGAG01000450.1, read as the reverse complement.
GTCGATTATTTTTCTAAATTACCTTCATATGAAGTATAAGAGAAACAATTTTCCTAAAACTGCTAATTAAGTATCGCAGTAATAATATTTTTATTTTATATATTTTTTATTCAAATCACTCACATCAAATGGTAGAAGGTAAAATGAGTATTTATTTGCATTTATTTTTATACATGTGTAAAACCAATATGCAATACTTCGAAAGGTAATAAAAAATTTATGCTTTTCATATTTTTATTGCGTGAAGACCAATAACTAAAATATTGCTAAAATTTATATAACAGTCAGGTACGTTTGCTGAATTTATAATATTTTCTTAAATATTATTATGTACGTATGTATGTACTGAAAGTTATCAAGATCTGCCAATGTAACTATTAAAATGAAATGTATATAATTAGGCATTATTTTGGTTATTAAAATTTATTAGTGTTGTAATTTTTACTATACATCGTCGTTCTTAACAAAAATCTTTGAAAACACTACTTTAATATTGAATCATAAGGTATAAAAGCAATGTTAAGCAAATTAGCACTGCTTTTTCTCAATATCCAACTTACAGTGTGTATTGAAGTGGATAAAGTATCATTCGATAATATAACGGAAAACGGTTTACAGTTCGTCAAGGACTTACATGATAATATGGGTTAGTTTTGATTTTTTTTATTATTATTTCATAGTCAGGTTAAAGTTGTCCTCAAATTATAGAATAGGCATCTATCTATTCGTTATAAAGGGAAACAAAAAATAACTTTGTGCATTTTACATTAAAAGTGAAAATAGCGCTACCCACGCGCTTTAAATAGATTTCTAGATATTGAGATCTTTACTGCTGGCTAATGAAATATCCACTCGGTATGTAATTAATATTACGAAGACCTAATCTTATTTGATATAATCAAATCGCAATAAGATTACGTAACCTAAACCTAAACGTGGGTGGTAATGAACCTTAAAAAAATATAAGTATAATTGTTGTGATAATTTTCCCTAGTTTTAACGTTACTACTACCCGATCTGTGGTCGGAATTCAACCGATGCATAACGTCGAATAGATTATAGAGATATATAGTATATAGAGATATAGATTATAGAGTCGTTGGTTATTCTGAGTGGAAGATTAAAAAATATCGTTGCGGTATAATATTAAGGTTAACGGTCAACTATATAATATCACGGGGGCCTTTCGTCTGAGTGTCTTATTATTTTCTAAATTATATGATATAACTTCTCCTCTATACATATATTTAAGTACCTACCTATGCAGAATATCGTAAACTCACATGCCAGCATGATTCTTATGACAGTTTTAAAAGTGGAACCCTTCACGTATTAATATATAGATTACCGTTAAGAAAACAAAAAGTATTATAGTCTAAATACAGACAATATTTTAGGAAAAGACGAAAATATAAAACAACTCCTATTCACTGCGCCATACAAATTATGTGACGGAAATAACAACTGTAACTCAAGCAACATTAAAATGGCTTTTCCTTTGTATATTGGAATGGTAGCAAGAAATAAATATAAAGAAATATACAGCAGAGACTTTAGCAGTATTTACAATTTGAATACTCATGCACCATTCACAAGCCGGCCCACCACGATTAAAACAAGTACTTACACGAGTACGTCCGTACACACTATGAGACCTGCTGGAAATCATGGCGCTACTCAAAGTACAAGTCCACCATTAGCTGGAGACTGGAAAACTACCGCAAAAAAATTACGAAAGACGCCATTCAAGTATTCCATAATATTGCCTGAATATAGACGGTTTGAGGAAGAAAATCCAGCATGTTGTCAAAAATATTATCCGTATTTCTGTTTCTGTAAATAACAGAAACGCGAAGATGTGTTATTTTGCAACGGGAAATATCCATAGGTACATAATTTGTAATACTGTTATGAATTAAAATATTATTATTTTCCTCTTTATGGTATTTTTTAATTTCCTTTATAAAGTGGTCAATGGCTGCGGATTCTGATAGTGTATTGACCTAAGAATAATATTCTAAGGCATTGACACAGTTTCTGTGCACGTGATTGTCAGCTAGTGATCGAAGTAAACATGAAAATAGAACATTTTTTTATTGTGGTTTCGGTAGTTAATTTTGTTTCAATTGACAATAAACGAATATAATATTAAATGTATTTCCTTTCGTATTTTTGAAACATGATTTAAAGAGATTCCCGGAGATATTGTTTCGTTTGGCGATTTTTCTTGCCTTGTAACTTGCCTAATTACTACGCTTCGAATACCATGCCTACCTACATTACTACGCAATATACCCAACGATCACTCTACTCTCTGTCTTCCCATTACGGTAATCACAAAAACCAGTGATCGCAACCCAACAGCTTTATTTAACTTTTACCTTTTTGTACCTGTTTTAGAATATGCGTTTGCTTATAATGATATCTGTTTTGGTTGAACTGAATGCACTGAAGCTACCGTGGGAAAAATGGTCGTGGGATCTTCCTCAACAACCTATTGGGCGCTTCTTCAGGAGATATGAAGAAATGCCTATGAAAAGAATTCAGTGTGAATGTCCGCCTAATAAAGGTATTATGCACTTTATAATCGTCCAACAATATTATATCCATAGTTGTTAAATACATTTATTACAAACAAACTTCTATACTAGTCACTGATTGGCCTAAGTTTATTGCTTCTGATTACTCACTTCACCCTTACATATAGGTAATATCAGTGGCCACCTTGCGTAAGCTCTGTCGCAATGACAAATCGATATACGCAATTAGTACTGGTTGAAATGACTCATTTAATTGGAACCGAACCAATTCAATATGTATCAATTACCGATTTATTGATGATAAATAGTATCACGCAGAAATAGTCAAGCACGTTAGGTACCTACGTCTAAAATACGTCAGACATGTTCTGCATGATCTAATTTTAATGGCTCATGAATATATTTTTTAAATTAGGTTTAGCTGGCAATAATCTATCTTTTTTGTGTAATACCGAGAATATCTCAAGAGAGTTATTGGACAATAATCAACACAGATAAAAAAAGTTGTAGGTATCATACACAAATATAATCTTAGCACCCGGTAACAAGCCCGACAAATATTATAAAATTCACCTCCGCCAACGTTTGCAAATTATTAATTAGTAGTCAAGTTTCAAAACATGTCACTTTAGACATTTCTTGACAAGATGGACAGCCTGTATTTTACTGATTTCTTGGCACCAAAATACAACAATTTCTCCGTAACAGTTGGCGCACGCATTTTCGCAATGAAGAGAAATCGTTGCATTTAGAATTAACTAAAACAAACTTTTAAATGTTTCATGGTCACATTCGGTCGTATTTTACTTTTATAAATTGAATTAAATTCAAAATGGATTTGAATCAAATGAGACAATTTCTTTCACTAGTCACGCTGATATCATTAACATGAACAAAAGCTTTATCGTTGGGCGAGAACACGCGAAAACAACCCCATATAAGTATGTGTTTTTTATCAGAGTACAAACGAGACGGCAAATAATTATCGCAAAGACTATAAGGATGCATGTATAGCGTGGAACACTTTCGGTTCTTTAGTAAGGATAATATTAATAACGGTAAACGGTAGACGCTTAAAACTTTCAAAGAATATTTATTTGTAAATTATATTACCTTTCAAAATAAATAATTTAATAAATATGAAGTAAATACTACAGGGGGGCTCCCATACATCAAACGTAATTTTCTTTTATAGATGATGCTAACGGCTTCGTGCGTTAGTCCAAATCACACTAGGCCGGATTTTTTCTTTATTATTATATCTATTGTTAAAAGTCCAAATAAATAAACTTACACACTAATCCTAAGTACTATCGGCGTCACCAACGTAGCCGGGAGGGTGGAGGAGGCGAGCTACACCTTCCGCTTGTGCCGCAGTAGTAGAGCAATATAAAATGTATTTTTAGTTCTAATTACTTCGAAGCAAAATAACCTCTGCATACAAATCTATCGTAAACATCTTTTAATTTCAAAAATTTAATCTATAAACCCGTTATCTAGTGACAAAGTTACCTATTCACAATGTTTCCCTCACCGACTGCCACCCTACGCGCCCCCAACCCAGGGTTCGACCCTATTGCCACGCGATGCCTTTTCTGAACACCTATTATCGAATAATTTTGCGCCACAGACAAAAATAATAGGCATGATTAGTCTATTACTTGTAACGTTGATTTCGGTAACAAGTGTACAAAATATTCACCACTATCATAAATGTTCCCTGTGGCCTAAGGTGGTAAGGCTTGGTTTCTGAAACCAAAGATTGTGGGTTCAAGTCCCACCAGGGCGATACTAGAGATTTGGTAAACCCCCTTTTTGGTTTATAAAATTATGATTTTATACATTTTTGGATATTTTAGACATATTTTTTACATTAATTCTTCGATTTTAACAAATAATTCAATTATTATTTGATTTAACTTTTGTTGTTGAAAGAATGTATATTTTGTTTTTCGGCGACGGTTTTTCTATATTGGCTATAAATTTATAATTATATTATTATTATCTTTTTGTTTTAATTTATAAAAATAATATAAGAACATAGTACGTATGTGTGCTTGCCACTCCTAAAAATATTGTAAGTTATTTTAGAGGGACCAAGTATGGTTTTAAAGCAGAGTCGAACCTAGAAAATGGTGATGATGCCGAGATACTTCAAGACCAGCGAAAGTATAACATATTAAACACCGCCATAGAATAAAGTGTCCGATATGATTAGCCTTTACTGAAGGTACATGAAAGTTGAAGGTCAGGAAACAAAGTTTGTGTATTAGGTTGAATCATAGTTAAAAGTTAAAACAAAGATCAAATTCGATATATTCGACCTTTATTTATATTCTGAAGTAGTGGACCCGCCTTCACTTCGCTTCGGTGTACCTTTTACTTATTATCGCGCGGTAACAAAAACGTTTCCGTAACCAAAATGTATCCTAGATTAGAGCTCTTCTGAGCTCTTCTTTGAAAACATGCCAAGTTGTTGCTTGAAATGATTAAAACAAATGACTACTACTGTTATATTTTTTTCAATACGGCTGACCACGTCAGTCAATCACGTCAGTTAGAGTAGGGACTTCCCATACAAACTTTAAATTGCAATAATAGTAATATAAAGTGATAGTAATATAGATAGAGAGAGTATTTGCAATATGGAGTGGACTGATTTAAATAAAATAAAGCCTAAGTAACGGCCTGAGTTAAGGATTATGACTGAATTCCAGCAGAGTTCCACCTTCACCTTTCAAATTTATATGTATGCATAAAAACGAATTCAACGACTTTTTTAAATTAACCCTTAAAGGATAAACTTCACAATAATATTAATGGTACCGAAATCAATGGACCTAGAAACTTGAAAACCTTACCTAACCTAACCCTTACGGTAGATTATTAAAAAACTTTGTTTTACCATTAGTTTTGGCCACTGCCATAATAGTTTTAGCCATTTTATATTGAAAACTATAATTTCCGCAAGCAAAGCTGCGGGCAACAGCTAGTGTTTAATATAAGTATTCTGTCTGGGATAAGAACTAAAGCTAAGCTAAATACAGGAAATTTCCTGAATATACGAGTACATACCTACTTAGCTGAACGGTTAATAGTGTGCTACTTAGTAAAACAAAGTATATTTTTGACATTTGAAATAATTACTTTCCAGTATGCGAAATCGAATATAAACTTAATGAGGATTACCTACACTTCTTAAATATGCAAGGATTGATCAATAGAACTGAAATCATAGTTCAAAAAAATGCAGCAGAAGATACATTATCGCCAATTAAAATAAGACGAAAACGCAGCAATGACTCATCTATGAAGAAATGTTGCTGCCCACCAAGTGACATGGTGGTACCAACATTCATTTCTCAGAACATGTTTAACGAAATTATTGAACGATTTAAAAATAAACAGGATAAACAGGATGTTGGTAACCAAACACAGGAAGAAAGTGATTAAGAATAGACCTACTCAAGATTTTAAATTTTATTTCATCAGATAATGTAAGATTACAATAAATATATGTATAATACATAATTTTGTCTTTGTTGTCGAAATAATTACTTGTAGCTAATATAAGGTATTATTATTTGAAGACCGTATTTATAGGTCTTCTTTAGAATAACACGACATTATATAGTGAGTACTGAAGCCAATGTCGATAGACAATCTCTAATTTCGATAGTGTATGTCGAAAATGGCACACATTGGCCGGACAATGACCGCAATCACCATGAAAAGATTAAATTTTGGGCTTGCTGCATGTCTTGTGTCATTTTACTTTTTAACCGACTTCAAAAAAGAAGGAGATTACCAATTCTACATGTATGTGTGTTATATTATTAAAACTGCGAAATTTTCATACCTACAGGATTATCTAGAAGAACCTTGTAATATACAAAATTTCATAAATGTGTGTATGAATGTTTGTTTGTCCGAGCGTAGCTCCAAAATTACTTATCGGATTTGGACCATTCTTTTTTTATTCGAATATATTGAATCCAAATTAGGGAACAGTATCAATTTCAGCAAATGGGAAATGGAAGAAACATACTAACTAATACATATATACGTCTGTGCTCTATGTGGTATTCATTATAACTAAACCATTATTATGATTTAAAAAAAAACTCCAATAAAAGAGAATATTTTATTGTGAGAGTCAAATGGACGAGTAGGATATATTACCTATTAGAATGCCTACTATACGAATTACCAAGTTGCTTTTGATTACAATTTTCACTTCACACAAAAGGTTTTGAGTATTATAATTTTATATAAATGGCCTATATTGAACAAACGAGCCACTTCTTCGGTCTCAATTCTGTTAATTTGCCAATTTTTTTATCGAGTTTCAATGAAAGTCCATTTTTTTAAGTTTTGCTATTTAGCACAGTTTCGCATAAACCTTATAACGCCAATCACACATTTTCACGTTATTCACACTTTTGCATAAAGTTTAAATGATTTCATCACTTCAATATCACATCTTAAATATTTATAAAAACTGCTTTGAAAATGAATGTTTTTGTTTGAAACAAAGGCAAGTCAAAAACCAGACTAAATGTCTCAGCATAATACTCAATCAAACTAAAATGATAAAGTCAAGTAAGTTCTACAGAAGGGAAACAGCGCTACGACCTCGTTCGCAAAGTGCATCGTAGGCGACAGGAAGAGAATTTTGTCTTAACATAAATATTGCCCCCTACATACCAATTAAAACAACCCATACTCAACTAAAATACAAGTGCTAACCTAATACATATAATAAGTAAATGACGTCAAGCTGCACTCCACCTCTACCACGCTTTCAAAGTTCATAAAAATTCACACTTAAGCTTAGAAAAAAGTTATGGCCATGCTATAATTCTAATCGACAAACAATAAATCTAAATCTTTTCAATACGTCGTAAACAACGATATAAAATCTTGTTGTGGCTACAACTTGGTGTTTAAGAGTAAATTATGTACAACAATGCAACTGACTAACGTTTTAGTGTTTCTCAATATTTTGCAGCTCTTTTGTTGCAAGGATACCGTAACAACAACCAAAGCTACTACGGCTAAAACGACAACTAAAGCAACAACAACTACAGCAACAACTAAAGCAACAACTACTAGTACTAACACAACGACTGTTAAAGTACCTGCAACAAAGAAAACCACACCGAAGGCCCCAGTTACAGGTAAATATGTCTTTTATTATTTTATTTATAAGAATGCATGTTGTAACAGAACAAAACATGCAACTGAACTAAAAGGTAAAAACGGAACCCTATTGAGAAGTCACTGTTTTCTGTCTGTCTGTTTGTTTTTCCGTTTAATTAATTATGTATTTCCGTTGCCGCGATAACAATAAATAATTTATTTGCTAAATTTCTTATTTGTTTTCGCAATATTTTTATTGCTGGTCTTCTTCTATTCATCTTAGCGTGCTGTTATATAGCCTATTGCCTTCCTCGATAAATGGACTATCTTACACTATTAAAAGATTTTTTCTAATCGCTCCAGTAGTTCCTGGGATTAGCGCGTTCAAACAAACTCTTCAGTTTTCTATTATTAGTATATTATATGAGGATACATAACATTACTCGTATACTGAATGATTAAAGCAAACTTCACGCCTACCTCATTCCTCGAATACATGAATGACATTGATTGTGTCCACAACGTTGTTGTTAATTACACAATAGGACGTTGATAAACATGTCTCAATATGGAGTGCACAAGCAGACGTCATCTAGCAATACACTCGAGGTGTATGGGCTAGAGATTAAACAAAGAACATATTGCTACGCTAGGTATTAACATAACATTTCAAATTATTGAAGGGCATGAAAGCGGTACCACTGTACAGAACTATCAGAGTTATTAATTAGTGAGAAAATAATTGAAAAAAGAACAAATTACCAATTAAATAATTATATGTAATATTCGCGTACGCGCGTTTATCTGAACTTCTAAACGACTAGACCAATAGCAATACATTTTTTGTGATTCATTTTGGAGGTACCGAGTATAGTTTCGAGTTACAGGTTGGACCCGGCAGGGTACTTCAAGGGACCAGCCAAAGCATGTATTGAAACGGTGCCTGGGCAAAAGTCATCCTATATGATGAGAATTTCGTTGTCTGGAGTATGTGATGTAGAAATATGGAGCAGAATGTCTCCCCGGTGTTCTAGTATCTTATAAAATTAAGTTTATTTTTTGTTATTTATTTCACTATTGTTTCTTAATACCTACACACTACAGTCCATTCAATTAGTTCTATGCACTTATAAGTATTTGAGTGCACTCCTGTATTGCCACTTTGACCTGTATAATGCTCCATAGAACTCAGTGGATTACTAATAATTTTTTCAAGTCATCAGTTTATGGGAGATATCTGTTTTGACTTTCTTACACTAGCAAAGACACTGTATGCTCAGACGATAGAGTATAATTATTGCAATTTTTCCAGTCTTCAGAACAAAAAAATGAGGTAATTATATTAACGATTTGACATACGTCAAACCTTTTTTCGACTACACTTTTTTGTTCTGAAGGTGGGGTTTATATATTTTTTGGTCTCTGAGTTTGTATCTTGTTTTTATTTTTACAGAGGACTGTGATCATCGACCTCCTATGGTCTTACTGCCGGTAATTATAAAGCTATATAGGTACCCAATGCAAAACCTCTCGTCGACGACGCGCTCAATGTCAAAGAATTCAGTAAGTAATCTTTAAAAAGCAAGATCAGATTCAACAATCAAAGAAGTCAACATTACACTGTCTAGAGCTACACCATTGACTCGTACCTTAATAGGTATGAGATATAATTTCTTAAGTACCATGAACCACCGACTATTCGAGTTTTTAGGGTTGCGTAAAAGGTAAAAACGGCACTTTTAAAGCCTAGACCTAATTTCTGTGATCAAGTAGGATAGATGTCGATCTTCATCTATTTAAGTACCTATCTAAGGTGGAAAGATCAAGAAAGTAAACATGTAAAAGCAAGCACAATTCTGTGATTAAAACAAGCTACTAACACAAATGTAAAATAAAAGCATTTTCGTCGATTCTTTTCTTACAATAAATCCACACAGGTGCAATGGTCAGCTCGTTACAATCGATTACCTAAAAAGTTGGCAACCAAACACACTTCTTTAAACAATGCAATAAACCAGGCGTGAACTACATACGACTGAAAGATTTTATGAATTTCTGGTAAGAAGACGACTGAGCGAAGTGTGTTTTTCGACAAATTTTATTAATTTGCCGTTCATTGACATTTGTTTACTAATGACGTAATAGCAATGTTATTATATTAGAGATTTGTATCCAAGGCCAATAGAAAACTAATGTTTTTAATAGGTTTGAAATAACTGATTCCAAAATATTTCAACTGCGATTTACGTTAGTAAAATTGAAAACTTTATTCGGAAAAGATATAATTTATTGTTATCATAATATACTGCAGGTTTATGATTAACTACTAAGTTTTACTAAGTATTAATAATGCCTCTTTAATTATTATAGTGTGTTATTATTTCAGAAACATGTTATGGGTTAATGTCGTTTTTCTGCTCAACGTCTTGAGAGAATCATCCGCGTCAATAGCTGGTGTTACATATATGGATCATTTTGATTTCGAACAGCGCTACAAAGATATTAATGAATGCAATCCTTTATACTGGCACCCGTTACATCTGCCCGATCACTGCACAGACTTATTTGAAAGGGCTATAATTGCTAGTTCAAAATTAAGCTTACCGTCTCGACTTGTAAGAAAACGAAAAGGAGAGGTTGTTAAAATATCTTCTCCTTATGGCATATCGTCCAGTTACGAAGCAGAGGTTTTCCAAGCACCAATTAGGGAGGAAATAAGTTACTATGGCCATCCATTCGGGAAAATGCTGAAATTATTGAGTAGAGACGTAAAGGATCACCCAAGAGCACCGACCGTTGGATTCCTGCCAAATGTTGGATTCGTTGCGTTGTACCAACAACCAATATCGAGGAGAAGCGAAAAAATTATTAAAAAAGTTGCCAATGTCTATACACCAGACACACAATATAATGACCCTACATATTTTCCTCTTAATCAAGATACACCGTGGAATAAAGTGAAGCCCTCGGAGCCAAATGATGTCGTTAAATTAAAAGGAAATAAATCTAAAAAACGACCAAGAGTTATTAAGAAAAAAATTAAGAAGGATAGGGCACTAGCGATTTTGAAAAAGAAGATTCATTAATAAACTATTATTTTGTTTGTTCCTAGACTACACATTGTGCGCCACCTGCACAAAAACATGACCCATTCTTTCGCATTTGCGATAACCTGAATTCTCAAGTGATTTTTATTGTTTGACCCATACACTAACGTTGTACCTATGCCTATCATAAATTATTATTTAGTTTTAATTTTTTTTTATTTACGTCACATAGGTATCTATTATTGGGCAATTAAGTGCTTTCGGTTTTTAATTCTTATTTAAAATCCGCAATCGCTTAGTTGCCACCTAAAATATATAAAAAAAAATATTGTTTGTTTGCTTTCATTCTTTTACTACTTGAATCCTACATTATCACTGATGAACATAGGGGATGGAATATCTTCAAAGATTTTAAGGATCTGTATGAAAAGTTTCTATAATGTAACCCAAAGTGTGCAAAAATACCAAGAAATCCTTATGACTAATATACGCATTAGCTACGGAAATTATTGATAAATACTCGTAGATGAAACTTTTCTTAATGATAGCTTATAAATCTGAAATGATTTTAAGATACTTTTAATCCCGAAAGATGCTTTTACACCTGCGGAATAGCAAGCTAAAATTAGTACAGAGACTCGAAAACTACTTAACCGATTTATATGAAACTTGGCATGTTTGTAGCTTACATGACTAGCCTTTGGGCCTAGACAACTTTTTAAACAGAAAACGTATTATTAAACGTATTATATTCCGACCTTAAATTGACACATCTTCCACATTCCAATGGCGGACCATGTACAGTGGTGGACAACTAATTAAAGACACTTCAGGGAGGACTTGGTCAACAGATTTTCAGGTCGT
>LGAG01000450.1:28939-48690 GCA_001278395.1 Lerema accius | reverse complement strand
TGCGACGCCTGCAACGGACAAATACTCGCCTTGTACACAACGTCACTTTTTTATTTTACAAGTAGCTGGTGACCTAAATTATAAAAAGACGCATCATCATGCTTAAGCAGCGTTGAAATTGAGAAAGCCCTATTTCAATTTCAGCGTCTACTACTATTACTACTACTACTGATAAAACTAATACCTGAGCTACTACTGCTACCACTACTAATACCACTGCTACTACTACTACCATTAATGCTACTGCTACCATCACTACTGTTACTACTATTAATATTACCATCAAACAAAACGTTAAATTCAAAACAAAATAAAACGTAGGTAATACTAATACTTTTAGTTACGTTCGTTACTTTTAATAAGATTTCTCATTGGAATCTTCGATTATCCTGGTACTATTAGGAATCCGGGTTACTTCGCTTTTGTTTCAGATTTGCTTTAGAACAGTTTAACTTTAGTCTCTTGTAATATGTCTTATAAATGCCAGACAATTTCACCTGATTGTACTTAAGTGGCACTGGATTAAAAAAAATTGAGCGCATTTACTTTTCTGCCTATCTTCTTGAAGACTATACCTCCATGACAAGCAGCACACATACCTTGGTCGGTTGAAACTTCTGTTTGAAGTATCTCCAAGATAGTTTCCCTCGGCATAATATGATGATGATTAGCACCAGAACAGCCAACGCCACCCCGCTCACTATCAAAGCTGTCTGCGCTTGACGCTGCACACCTTGGAAACGATTTAAAAGTTTAAATGAAAAGTGTAAATGTCAAAATACCTGTTATTAATTAATACGAGTTCTACTTAGGACCTTGTTTAAAGAATAATCCAGACACGAATGAATTATGAGATATGGCATAGTTAAAGCTTAAACAAAAAAAAAAGTAAGGGCAGCTTAATTACTAGGTAAAACTAATACTTAAAACGAAACAAGTCCAATCCGTATCACGGCAGAAATGTTCATTAAGAAACCCGAAATTTATGATAACAATTAATTTGAAACTAAATCAATTAATGCAGATAAAACTTTTGGTATAGATTTCCAATTATTATTGCCGTAAACGTTTTATTCAGATAATCATGGTTCATGAATTTACCTTTAACCGTTCATGTTTATAATGTTCGCAATGTAAGTGTAATTAAACTGTATGGAGTAAAACAATTTTGCGAAAGCCCAAGTATAGTTAATAAACATGAGCTTCACAAACCAGATCATTTATAGGTACATCAAATTCTCTACAATTAATTCACAAATTTCAATGAACTGTAAATCACACCAAACAGTTTGCAACTACATTTGATCACAAATATTGTGTTTAGATTCGTGGTTCATTTAATAATATAATTTCGGGTATATTCAGTAACCGTTCGTTAATAACTGTTTGATAAGTTCAATTGGGCAATGCCGGTAAGGTAGATATATTCTTCTAGAATATTCCGTCAAAGTTACAAAGATTGCAACTGCGACACAAACACATTTCATAGGATTTACTGCCCTATTGTTTCTATAAAAATAAATTTTATTTGGCATCCTAAATTGGATATTATAAGTATAGATAGATATATCAAATTGGGTTGGCAACTTAATAATTACAAGTTTCTAATTTTTATTTTTTATTTTTATATCCGCAATTATTTAGTTGCCAAAGGTAAAGAAATCTGTTTATTAATCGCAAGAGCGTTATCTTAATTATAACAGTAAAACCATGACGCATATTGAAACCAGGTTACTGGTTGATAATCATATCTTACAGGCGCATTTAAATTGCATAGTTACATGAGAATCAAATCTTCTTTAAGGAAGAAACTTACACGGAATATCACTGTAGTTTATAAAGGATGTAAAATACTAAGTTTTGTCAATTGTTCCAATCGCAAAGCCTAAGTAGGTACATTCGCTAATCCCGACACCTACTTTAAGATGGTCTGTCGCAAAATTAAAGCACTGCAGTTACTTAAAAATAGCGTTGCAAAACTAATTAGTCATAAGAGACGCTCAAAAATCTCTTTAAGAGCAAAATTTCCATTAAAGTTTGTTGATAGCTGGATATAATAATCGTGATACTCATGCACGAATACTCAGTCTATTTAGTAATAGATAGGACCAGATACGGTGCCTTGCCACAGCCTAACAAACTTTCTTTGATACAGTCTACCAATGTAAACAACTTAAGAAGACATGGTATCAATGACACAGTGTAATAAATAAATATTCTAGAAATAAGACTTGGGAGCTGACACATTATGGACACAACTCACTTTCCACACTTCAATATTTGCTTATGTTCGGAATTATAATTTAGGTACATTAAATCTCAGTATTAGCAGTGATTAGCAGTGATAGCTTAGTGGTTTGAACGTTGGTCTCTCGAACGGGAGATCCTGGGTTCAAACCCCACGGCACGCACCTCTAATTTAAAAAGTTATGTGCGTATTAGATACTAATTATCACTTGCTACGGTGAAGGAAAACATCGTGAGGAAACCTGCACACCTGAGAGTTCTCCATAAAGTTCCTAAAGGTGTGTGAAGTCTGCCAATCCGCACTAGGCCAGCGTGGTGGACTATGGCCTGTACCCCTCACATTGTGAGAGGAGACCCGAGCCCAGCAGTGGGACATTAATGGGTTGCAATGATGATGATGATGAATGAAATCTCAGTAAAGTGAATCTCTTGATAGAAGATAATTTTATTATTAAATTATGGATTAAAGCTCATAAGACTATTTATTAAATATATAATTATAATAATGATGGCTTAAAGCTCATAGGCTTAAAGAAAATAAGAGAAAATTTATACATCAAATATTAAGTTACAGCAACGTAACATTTACTCTGTGACACCGTTGACTATGTCTTTGGTAGATATATTGGTTTCCTTAAGCCATCCTGTATTCAAATGAGAATTGAAACGCAATATTATTCCTGAGAGAACCTGATGTAGGTACAAATTTAAACCGAGATATACAAACTATACAGAAGCAACCGGTTAGTACCCACGCAAATGTCTCACAATACTCTCCATTCCATTTAGTATCCAATGATATAACTGTATCCAATGGTATAACTGTTATTTAATTGCTTACCAATATAATAGATAACATTACAATACACTTGCACAAAAATATTTCATACAAAAATAAAACAGAAAGTTGGTCGCTTCCAGCTAATCGTCAATATTAATTGCAAAAATTAAATAGCACAGCTTCTAAGATCGCCAGCAGTTAAAATGAACAAATACTAAGATAGAATAACGGCACCAGCAATTGCAAAAAGTACGAGTAAAAAGACATAAAATATTGTAAAATACAACTAACGAACTGATAATAGTCTTCAAATATTATTATTACCATTTAATGAAAACCTATAAGACCCAAGTTCGTAATTTGATGAGTCATCATTAATTTGGCGAACTGTAGATTAACGAATATTAATTTTGAATTCAGTACCTACGTGTTATTTGTAATGTTAACGGACCAAGATACTTACTACTGATATCAGCTTGTGGTGGAGTCTCATCGGATCTTCGTACGTATCTCAAATCGAATAGATAGCCTGAAACATTAATAAAGATATATAAGAATCTTTGAAACAACAAGCAATAAGTTCAGAACTTAGCACAAGACTAACGAGTATCATGGTCTATAAAGTAAACGCAAGAAAAATCGCAAGATACAAAGGATATCAGATGAATAATTTAAAATGGCTTTACTTATTTGATTCCCTTGAATTTACTCAACACCGCATTTCTATTATGTTATTTTTTAGTTTGTTACTTTGTGCTTTCTTGAAATCGCTATCTTAATCCTAGCTTACGTGTTTGTCACTAAACTCTATCACTAAACCACTGAACCAATTTTAATACAAAAATCTGTCATAATTTGGAGGGTTCAAGTACGGTTTAGGACCACAGTTCGATCCGACAGATGGTGATAATGTCGAGAGACACACACAGTCGACTATCTGATGTTATCGAAACGTTCAACTCAATATTTAATTAATTTACGTTAAGATATAAATAACACAAAATAGAAGAAAGTGTCTGTGTCAGCCTTTGACTTAATAAACATTGACTTCAAAATAAACCCGCAGTCAATTGGACATATTCAGAAATGCTATTTATTTCCCTATTATTTTTTCCACTTTACAAAACCCATCATTCCTCCATGTAGCAATATTTTGTTACTGACCACTCTCAAACGAATATTGGTACAAATAAATCTCCAATCCAGACCAATTTGTAGTGCAACATAGAGCAGTAGCGAACGCGCGTTACAGTTTTTGTTATGGCTCCCATCAATCATTTGATTTAGCTTGTCAACGTACACTCGGTAAGGGTGACGACTAACTACGTTGGATTGCGAGATTGGAGGGTTAATAACCCGACTGATAAAAATTGAGGGAGATATATTTTTTATTTATAGCCTGTGTCAATCTCACAATTAACACGAATCTAATGACACCTCAATATGTTGAAATTCGTCAAGGCGTTTAGGCTCTAGAGTGTGTCAAAGAAATAGACATACATACGGTCCCTGCGCAGTCAAGTAAATAATCTGCTTTTTGAAAACAGTTTCTAGAAACACTGAACCACGAATAATGCTTACGTATAAGTGAGAAATATACTTTAATGTAAGAAATCTTAATATTACCATAGATGATAGTCGGAGTAAGTAGAGTGGTAATTAACAACAAATTAGTTAATTAATTATTAAATCAAACATCCAAAGACACGGTAAGTATGAACTAATAAGAGTATATTATTATTACGGTCAAATTATGTTATGTTATCGTCCATACAAACTAAACAACCGGAAGTTCCCAGAATTTTCCCGATATTGTAGACAAACTCCAAATTTCCAAGAATATACAAAATACCCCGTAAAGTGTGTGTATACCATTAACAGTTTATTTAATACCTATGAAAACGCAACACTGTGGCGTCACCGCTGGGCTAAATTTGCACAACCCTGTGTGCAATTCGCCTATTAAGTATTCAGTAAATCGATGCTAAATGCTACTTAAACATTAGTAGTAGCTAGGTATTCCACTACCTACTGCTTATGTAAAGCAAAATATTAACTACATTAATTTTTTTTCGGCTTCGCATAAAAATTCTCTCCATATATTAGGTATTATGTTTAGGTTTAAGGTATTCTAAAATACTATTTAATACTTAAATATTACTTACTAATTTTATGTTATAAATATAATTATACATGGAATGTCTAGAGATGAAAACCAGATTTTTTCATGAAGATAACTTAAATTTTAATGATTGTGTAGTAATACCTTCGTAAACATTTCAAGTCATTTTCAAGCCAACATCATCTCTTCTTTATTTATTTACAAAACTTTTCTAAGGCATCTGTAATTTTTAAGACGTTTTAATCCGAATTTTTACGTAAAAAGCTTTTTAACATTAGATTTTAATTTTTAAGTAGACGGTTTCTTTTACTCATTTAAAATAAAACTAAAAAACTAGTATCTAAGACTTCGTATGCAATCCACCTGTAGCCATAGCGCATACTTTTATTTACATACACACAAAGACGGGTCCACACAGGTACACAATTTGCTTTGTATTGTCATCACACTCACACATTCAAACTGTGTAAACTGAGGACTTTTGTGTGTGTAAAGTTGCACACATCTGTAATCCCTCGATGTCGTGTGTCATGCTAATGGTAGTGTGCCTTGCATGTGTGCGTGGCTTCGATGTGTGTGTGTGAGTGTGCGTGTTGTACCTGTCTGAAGCAGCGGACCATATCGGCCGAGCATTGTTGCACCCCTTACCAATGACCCGTTGACTATACTTATAGCTACTACAATACAGGTGATACAGGACAACGCTTAAACATGTATTTTGGCTGTTTTGAGTTTTCTACCCTAGAACACATGCGAAGTAGTGCCGTGTGCAAATGTCGGGATATGCGTAGATAAGTATGTAATTAAATAAATTGATAGGTTAATGTTGTAGATATGAATAAAAATTCACACTTGACTATCCTTCAAAATTTAACTGCTAAATGTTTATTGTGTTTAATCGTAGCGTCGGAAAGTTAGGGGACTAAAAATTAAAACATTTTCTTTTTTCATCTGGTATTCTAAAAGCCCCTGTTTTAGGTTCTTAGAGTTATTAATCTATTTCTTTTAATAAAGTAGGTAATTTTTTACTATGCTGGTTTTCGCAACGGAGCTCGAATATTGTCTTATGTGAAGAATGTTTATAGACAGACGACGACCGATTGTTCCAGAAGATTGATTTCAAAACAACCTCGACAGCGATGAAGTATGTTACAAAAATTTATTCGTCAAAATCAACAATAAACGATTTCAACCCGACACTTGATCTTCATTACAATCCATAACTGTCCCTTAGCTTGGTTCGGATTTCCTTTCAAAATGTAAAATACCCAAACCATAACTCTGGCCAAAGGCCATATGACCAAGGACAGACTACTATCACCTTTGATGAATTGATGCAGAATTCTTGTTACATAATTTTCTTTGCATTTTTTTTCTTCAAAACAAGTAGGTTATCATTCATTTCTAATAACTACCTATCTATCACTACCCAAATTCTTTAAAATGGCTTAAGTTTCATATTATGTATAAAGTATTACATACTACTAACATCCCCAAAAATACGACCATTCGTAGAATACTAATAAATGAAAGGTCCCTCTCAAATCACAGAAGTAGAGTTCAATATATTGTATCTATTTCACATTTCCAGAATATTGAACACAAATTCAATTTTTATTAAGACTCACATGCACTAAGTGGTCATTTCAGTCATCTTACAGGTAAAAGACAATTTAAAAGAACCAAAGCTTCTTAAATAAGTCTTAAATGCGCCACATTTCTCTTACGGAATGTCTAAGCTGTTCCGTAGTAGACAATTAAGCTGTAACTTTGAGCATTTTATTTTACTTTCCTAGATACACGGGCTCCATCTCAAAACCTTAAGAGGATGTGTTTACGTTCTAGCTGAGTTCACTTATCAATAATATATCTCCTTACAAAGCCTTTGTACATACCTGTATAGTAACTATGCAATGCTTTTGGCATCGGATAAAGCTTTGACAATCTTTTTTAAAAGTCACTATAGTTCCCTTTGACTAGGACGTAGTATCTTCCTTACGAAAGTAAGTATCATCGAAATAAGCTTTCAAAATTTTTAAATGCGTAGCTTTTTAAAATTTAAATTGTAATAATTATTCAAATTAAATTAAGATGAAAATCTTAAGAATCAATAACAAGGAATAACTACTTTCAATTAAATTTAACGTGAAAATTCCTTTGGCAAATTCTTGAGCAGACGAAAAAGAGACATACGTATACATAAAAGAGAGAAAACAAGTCGTAGGCGGTTTGCGGTCACGAAACTGGTTGCTCAACTTGTTATCCGAGGATAATAAGTAACTTTATGTCTATCGTAATTGAGTTGATAGTTGAATGTATTCGATTTGGAGGCCTTCATTATTATTGTATGTGGATAAATATTAGTCATAGCCGTTAATATTTACCGTGGAACATACTTGATTTCCCTAGCGTCAATTTCATTGCCTAGGCCTGAAGGGAAACATACTTTATAAATATATAAAAAATCTATTTTCGTAAAAAACACAGATAAACTGAAAAAGGAGTAAATCAATAAACTTTAACTGGATAAGATATTATTCGTTTCCAGTTCATATTTTATTCAATGTTCTTGGTATTAACTACACTTCAGTCTTGATATTATGTACAGTAATGAAAACTGGCACCTACAAATTCTTTGAATGGTAGCTATCTACACAGACTCGACTATAAAATGGTATAGGTTAACATTTTTATAATTATAATTTCACTCCTGTAACTCGTTACAGAAAACTTTAAACTTTACTTTTTAAAATTATTACTGAGAGGTTTTCTTCAGAATTAAAGAGATGGTAAGTATACGTTAGCATATCTAGCTCTCGCGCCAGTCTTAAGGAAACTGCGGAACTTAATGGAAATGTAATTATGACAGTTTTTTTGTAGTAATATTAAAATAGTTCAATGACAAACGAAGACATAAACTTCAATGAGTCAAATATATCAATAAAGTAGTTTATAAAAAAACCAAAAATATAAGTTTAAACGTACCTTGGCACTCCTTAATACAAAGTCCAGAGTCGTAGTTGTGATGTGTCTTATTGCAAACGATATTGCAGGGTGCGCATCGATTCGTCTCCGGTGAACAGTACTCTTCTAACTGGCAGGTCAGCTGACCACATCGTATGCCATCGAGGGTAAGCTGGGCCGTCGCCGCGCCTGCCACGGCTAGCAAGCAAGCGAGACGTGACATTTTGAGGCCTGAATCAGAAAAATCTAAGGTCATGTCGGTTACACATAAAGAAATATGAAGTAGGCACTTCAAACACATTTAAAAATGTATCTTTAATAAAATTAACCTTTAATAGCCGACGTATAAAATAGCAATCTGAGATGGTATTAATCGTCATCGTCGGCAATGAATATCAGAAACTCCCTAATATTGCACTCAAATTCCCCCCGACTCACCAATGTGTTTTTACTTGTTAGGCAAGAACAGAGAAGAAAAACTATTATGTATTTATAGATTGTTTAATAAATAAATAGCGAGGTTAATAAAATTCTATCCACGGTAGCCTTTGATCGGATTGATTATGCTCGTATTTACCAGAAGTATTAATTATAAAGTGTGTGTGTCATTGAGCTAAGTAAGAAAAAATACGCTTGATTTACGAGGCAAACGGTCGAATGAGTCAGCGTCACCAAGGCTCTAACCGTCAACAGAGCCGCTCGCAGGTGCATAGCAGGTACAAAACTAATATTTAACAACGGCCTTTGGGTTCCTTGCACAGTTACTACGGCTAAGAATAACACATCAAAGGAATTAATAATAATAACATAAGTATGAGACTGCATTCTATTGTTAAATATCGTTTGAAAAATTTTAAATACCGTTTTGTTATTTTTTGCTGTAGATTACTATAAATATAATTTGTAAATATTAAGCATCTAGTATATTTTAAACTATAAATTAAAAAAGATCTTTCTAATAATATTCAAGATATTAATTGTTTCAAATACTTATTTAACCATCCATAAAATAATAATGGAATTAAATCTCTACATTGAATTAATTTTTAATCCTGAACTTTTTCGTTTAAGACTTAGTTGAAGAACTAAGTTTACCTTATAAAATATAATAATAATGTAGACAAGATTTCAGTACATTACAGATAATAAACTCTTTTCAACGTTCACAATATATCACGCGACGTAGTGTTGTGGATATAAATAATGTTCAGACTTCAAAAGATACAATTGTTCAAAGTATATGCGGTACAAAATAACGCTTCTAACAGTTTACGATCAACACCTGGTCTGGTCTGGATGTTCAGGTTTAGATATTATAGACGAAAATGATATTAAAATTCGGGTACTGATTTGTTAATTGCAACGAATTACGTTTCGGTTTGATTAAAATTGCTAGGCAATTTCCATTTATCTTTGCGTTAGCTATAAATAAATTTGTGAAAAATATGCATTATTATTCACGACTAGTAATCATTCGTTCAGGTTTTTTGAAGTTTCTTAATAGGTTACTTAATCCAGTCAAATAGTTATTCCACATAAAAGCAACAGTACAGTTCAGAACCTTATTAATATGGCGCAGGTAGAGTGGAACTAATAAAAAATGGAAATCTACCCGAACCTCTTTCGCTGCATAGTAAAGAGGATGACTCACCGCTTGGCAAAACGTACGCTTTCGTTACGAAACATTATTATAGTTAAATCATGGTTTTACTCTGACAAAGATAGCGTTTTTATATTCTAGGCATGAAATTACGTTAATTTTTAATTTTATATTGTTAATTTTAAATTGATTTTCAATCATGCAGGACCTTTCCTGTGGTACTTAGCCATAATGACACAAAGTATCGCAAAGCAAAAGGTGACGATAATAACGTTAAATCAGAAAAGGTAATTGAACTAACACTGAAACATCACATTATTATAATGTTTTTTTCAGTTTAGTTTATTCTAAAAACTGTTCTACACTTAACAGTATCATTCACTTATTTTATGTCACGCAATATGTTATAATTTATGTACTACTTACCTAAAGAAAAGTAGAATAAGCATTGAGAAAGTAACGTTAAAATTCTTTCATATCTCTTTAAACAAACGTTAATTGATGAATCATAGAGTAATTTATATTCACAAAATAATTTTGTTTCTATGCGTGGTAATAATTAGTCAGTGCTGGCAAACATTTACTTTAACCATAGTTCATATTTAATCATTTTAGTATCGTAATCAAAATTCATATCCGTTTTAGTAATTAAGGAATTTTAATCTCCACTGTCACATGAACCAACTGATAGTGATTACATAGTGGAAGGAGACCCGAGCCCAGCAGTGGGACAGTTTTGGATTATGATGATGACGATTAATATCATCAAATATTAAAAAAAAAATATCTTAATACTAATGTGAAGATTAATGGGACAATTCAATTGTTAGAATCCTGCAATGCCGCCGTTCGTCAGTGGTATAACTATAACTGTCCAGTTTAAAAAATACTCGAACTTTTCTTCAACAATTGCGCCATTATTAAATACCTGAGCAACTTTCTTGAATAGAATTCTCATTTACACGTTTTAATATCAGTTTTGTGAAATATTTATAGCACAGCAAAGACGTAATAAAACATGCCTTTCAGAACACTAAACAGAAGAAGTCTAATATTGCTGGCTTTTTGGATCTAAAGCGATTAATAGGACACAAATGTTTTTTTTATTGAAAGAGTTATGTTAAGATAGGTATTAAAGATCAGCTCAATGAGGATTCTGTATGGCTTATAAATAAGTAATGCTGAACTGGAAATCCTTGATCTGGTTTTAACTACGCTTTCTGATATCTTTAACTTGCAAGGGCCCTTATACTTGTAATTGTCATACGCATTTTCATATTCAACAATAAACTACTTATTACCTACAATCAAATTTTTCTTTAGCTATCCATATCCATGTTATTAGTTATCAAATAACTTTGTTGTTGTACGGTACATTTAATTCTTTAGCAGGTGGTAGTAAATGGTAGAGACAAACGATTTTGAACATTAATTAATATGAATGTAATAAAGAATTTCGTATTAAAAAACTGTGACAAATAAAGTTGAAAATATAGATCTATAGTGCAAACTACATCGTAAGAGGCTTAGAGCTACGAGCTCAGATATCAATGTATATTTTTTGCTCTTTCAACAATGGCTCTATACATTCTTGAGTTGTAGTGATCCTCCAAGTAATATTATAAGCCCTGCTGATTAAGAAAAGGAAGGAGGACAATAAGATAATAAAGGCTTCTTATTTATATGTCTGTGGTATAAGGTGATATAGTTATAAGTGACTCGTGTGAGTAATAACTGTATGTTAATACATAATTATAGCGATGAAAAAAGTAAATGTCGCCGGATTCGTTGCGGTGTCAAACCTATATATTAATTAAATAGGTAGTATTCCCATTAAATAATTAAAATTATAATCCGATACTATTCACTATAATTCAATAGTACAGTAAATTTTAATAGTATTGCAATGTTTTAAAATTTTTATGCATTTTGTTTAAACAATAAAAATTTACCAATACGAGTAAAATCGCGTAAAAAAGTAAGAGCGCAGCAATTGTTTCGAGTGCGGAAACTACTGTAGGTAGTCATTTCCTGAAGCAAAGCGAGGATGAATAAGTAGTTTACTATGATAAAACATCAGTGACTTAAATACACAATGATTAGGCTTTCAAACACTAACTTTGAGCAAGGAATACAATGTAATTCATGAGTCAGAATCATCCAAACAGACTTACTTAAACGTGCCGTAAAAAAATGCTGTGGTGCCAATAACAGTTCTAAATAGAACGGCGTAAATACAGATATAACACCTACCTTACGTAGCTTAAAATTGCATTACACAAACACACAAAATCACAGTTTTCAGGGAGGAAACATTGGTTCAAACATTGCGGTTCGTTTAGTCATCATTGTAATGAGACTAGAATTCGACTAAAAAGTTTTTACTACAGTTGCTAGGCAACTAACCCAACAGCCGTGTTCGTATCCACAACTTTGCGGTTCACGTGATTATTAAATGAGTGTGTTGGCATTTATGAGTTCCTACTTACGAGTAGGTACGTGTGTACCTATTAACTAATCCTGAAAATATTGATACATATTTATCAGGACTAACGATTAGTTTGAAATTGTAAGAGAAATTAATCGTAGTTATTAAGTTTTAATACTTGAAATATAGATCCTATACCTTAACATGTAGCTACTTACTACATATGCGTCAGGTTCCTTAGATTCTCTGCGATATGCGGATAATCCGAACGTAAGAACGAACGTGAGAATATGTTTTTACTATTAACTCTAGTGTCATTAAATCATGATTCATTGATTTAATCATGAAGTATGATTTACTTACCTATAAAACCTACACTACCTATCTAGTACCTAACTATCTACCTAATAAAACCTGTTTTTTTGGGCTACTGTAAGTTATCATTGATATTGACAGTTTTTTTTTCACTTTCATTTTCGTTGGTAGTAGACATTATTTTCTTTGCTTCTACCCTATCGTGTAAAACGATGGATAAGTTTTTCTGAACCATTATGGTCTTTTTAAAACAATCACAGACAGTCAGGCTTAGTAGAATCTTGAGTAATTAAGCAGCTAAGGAACTCTACATTGCGCGTGGGCAGAAATGCACTTGAAAAATGTCTACTTAAATTAAATGTACCGGATTAAAGAAGTTAGTATTACGTTAGGTGGTTACTAACCTGGATAAAGTCGAATTTTCTAGTACCTACCATCAAATTATGGAGCTAGAACGCATCAGTAATGGGCATCATAAGTGAACAAATATGCTCTTTGAATATTATTACCGCTAAATCCTGTTACACGCAATATTGTTAAATTAGATAATGCAGGTAATAGTATTCTTTGAACTTGATCATTGATTTTAATCTATGTAATTATATTATTATACTTACTACAAGATACAAGCTAACCTGGCATACGCTGTTCTGTAACACATTGCATATGTGTATACAAAAATGTCATCGACATTTTTGAGGGGGTTTAGGTTAATTATTCGAAAAAATCTTTCACTCAAACCTTTTCCGAAAATGCAGAACGAAATAAAAAGACAGACAGGTTATGTCTTTCGCAGGGTATGGTCAGTATAACTACAACATGAGATAATAATTTTTGATACCTAGTGAGGATGAACATAAATGCACTCGTATGTATGTACTTATAATAATTATTTAAAGATCAAAACTTGAGTTAATGAATATAATTTAGGTACCTAGGACATTATTAATAGGCACTTAAGGTCATTATGCTCCGTCAATAACTCAATTTTGCTCTTACGACAGAAACTTAAAGCATAGCCCATATACACATACAGCTAATTGTAATAATATTATATACTTAATACAAGGAACTAATGATAGTGGATTGATGCTGTTCGTTCCCAAGAATGAGTGTAACTTCTTAATCATAATCGTGTTAAGGATTTTTCCGACTGAAGATGATATAGGACAGATGACTCAATATTTATAATTATATACTTGCATTGCATAAACATTTGCCGTGGTTTTTCACAAGGTGAACAATCGATTTGGTCCTAAACGTGACACGTCAAATATGCAGAGTGATCTAACCACTGGATCTCCTTGAGAAAGAGGCGTTGGCTCACGTACTACTTAGTACATCCAATATTTAATGTTCGTAAACTTGATATTATCTAAAAGATTGTAATTAGATAAGAATAACTAATGCTTAATTTTGGTCAGAAGTCTGTGGCAAGTTAAATGAAGTATTTTGTTTTTTTTTAGAACAGTTCGAAATAAAAAATAACTTCAAGTTTTAGGAAGCAATGCCTTTATTACTTTGATAGTAAATAAGTGGTGGAAATCTGGAAATAAACCGATACCACATAAGGAATGTTACAATTCGAGCACCAAACTAAATTCTGACGACACGAAATCACCTCTACAAATTCGCGAATTGGTAGCGAGCTGAGCAGGTGAACAACCATAATAATAGCTAGTAATATTCAGTAAATGTATCCGGTAGTTAAAGGTTAATTGTGTACTTAATGATAGTTTTAGATTCTAAAAGGAACCTACTAACACAGATGGTAGCGAAGAGCGCGCGACATGCGTTACACTCAAAGAGGATATACAAACCAATCAGTAAAGTCAGTTTGAATGACAAAGGTATATTTATTGTTTGAGATTAATTTGTATGCAAGAAAGGCTGTGCGACAACGCTAACCAGTTTCTATGTGTGTGTTGCACATATTTGAAGTCACTGTGGCGACATGTAGGATGTAGATACCTGCAATTTATATAGACGACAATATACCCCGTTTGGTTCTGATAGATTGTTAGCCTGCAGCGAAAGGGGTCCCCGACATATTTAGTGCTTAATACCAAAAGGGCTTAAACAGACCCGTTTACTAAAACTTTACGGTCGTCGTCACTTTTGTCATTAGTGCATTTTTATTGTATTTAATAACTGCATCATGAAAGGACACAAGTATTTCAAGACACTGCAGTAACTGCGAAATGCTCATAGTACAATTGTAACGGGATCAATTCTGTACATTGAATATTTTTTAGAATAGTGTTCAGTATGTTTTCAATATAGAAGGCAAAATATTTTTTTTTGTTTCTGTTATGATTATGCGGTAACCCCTGAAACGATTGTGACAAATATTGCTGTTAATAGCTTATATGACGAAGATGTTCTAATGACACTTTTTATTCCAGAAAACGGTTTAAAGCAACAGGTGAAAGGTCAACCGACGCGAGGCGACTGTAAGCCACTAGAAATTTTATAATAGAGTCCATCTCTAGTAACGTAATATACCAAAATAAAATTTCATAAATATAAAATCCAAATATTGTACATAAAGAAACCAAACAAGCACAAACGAATTTTGGTTATAAATTTACGCTGTCTAAAAATACGGTTTCAGATAGAAGTTCTGAAATGCGATTATACGTACAGGGAGGCAAATAAATTGCGTTGCTGTAAGCGCGGTGCAATATCCGGATCAGAAAAACGAAGACCGATCATATCCGATGAACTCACTCAACTTGTCATATTGCTGTCTGAAAATTTGTTCACCTTGCAGGTTGTATGGTTATCACTAATTATACTGCATTTACTTATAGTTCTTTTCTTTCCATACGTTACATAATAGTTTTTAAATAATACAAATTTATAGACTACGACTCCAGAATTAAATAGACAATTTTTAGGGTTAATGTTTGATAAATAATAATTATATAATTTAATAATTTCGCAGTGGTCTATATGTTCTCAAATAATAATAAACATAAAGTTAGATAAATTTACTATATTGCCGTTTATTTGAACCGTAATATCCTATCCTACTTCTACTAATATTAGATACCAATAAATGTGAAAGTTTATCCAAATATTTGGAAGTTTCTGTTTACTTTGCGTATAACCGTAATACCCGTAGTGTACCTACTTGTACTGTTTAACCTAAATATTGAACGAAAACAATTTATACTTGGAACTTAAAATAATTATAATACATGTCTACCGTTAAACTGATAATAATAGATAAACCTTCTGCCAATTTTCAGATTTTTTTAAAACTAGACGTCGCCCGCGGAAGAGTAGTTTAAAAAAATATCAAATTTATGCCTAAGGACCCTATAATCGGGATGAAATCCTATGTCCTATTCTTGGATGCAAACTATCTGTGTGCCAAGTTTCAGCTTAATCCGTTCAACGGTTAGAGTGTGAAGGACGCAGAAACATGCAAACATCTTTACAAACTTTCACATTTATAACATTAATAGGACATCTATTTCTGAATTTTACAGAATAAAAATTTTTTATCCGACTGTGCCAGGATTGTTACGATTCCCGAGCGTATGTGTGTATGTCCATTTCTTTGGCATGCTCTAGAACCTAAACGGCTTGACACATTTCAACGTATGAGGTGACATTGGATTCATCTTCATTTCTCAATCTCTCACGATTAACATAGGCTATTTAGTTAAAATACACCCCCAATTTTTCAAGGTTCAAATTTTTCTTTTTCTATTAATGACTAGATAATTCTTGTTTTCATTATGAGGTGTGCTATCAGACAAAGTCAGGTAAACGCTTAGGGTAAACGTGTCTCTTATCTCTGTCGTACTCATTTCATTTTAAACAATTCGTCACCGAGGTGAATGATCAGCACCTGCTTAATAGTGATGTTCTCATTATGAAATTAGTTTTTAAGTGGCTAATAACTTATTTCTATAAATTCCCATAGTTAGTAGAGATTAGTAAATTAGTATTAAAATGTCTTATTACGTAGTACTCTACCACGGTTTATGAGTCATTGCATAATTATCTAAGTTTAAAACATATTAATCAATTTGTAGGAATACTATCCTACTAAAATCTGTTTGGTCTAACCAAGTTAATTTTGAGCCTACAACAATAATCCACGCTAGCTCCCTAAAGATTTAAAAATAAATTGAAATCTTATAAAACTGTAAAATGTAAAAATAAATCTAATTTCATCTATGTTCACTGCAATGCATATCGTACAGTACGCAAATCCGCGTGGGAAAAACGGCACTGCATTTTTACAACACTGCAGCCGCTGCTATTGCATTTAGTAAGCCTGTTTCATTTTAGTTCATATCTACTTATGTAAAAAAAATACAGATTGTCGCTTAAAACCTTAAAGATTATAAAAGATAACAAAATTAACAAGAAAATTACAATACAGTTTTAGTTTAAAGCCTGTTTGTTTATAAATTACAATTTACTTCAAAAAAACCTTTCATCGTTTGTTGGTTGCATTGGCCACTAACACTTCTTACCGATCCGCAGTGGAGCAGCGTGGTGGAATAGTCCGAGAGTAGTCTCTAGGTCTCCTCAGTTATGAGAAGAAGCGAGTGTAATAGAAAAGAGAGGAGAAAAAAGGACTGGCCATAATTCTCAAGTTCCTATTTAGAAAATCACGAGTCATTTCACATTTTGCGACAGATTCTTCAACTGCCACGGCTAAGTTACCTAACAAGGATCGTTCGAGTTTATTTACTAAATTTAACGTTTATTAATGTAGTAGATTCATAGTTTACAATAGTTATTTATTACGGAACCGCATAAAAAACTAGGAGAAAGTATAAAACATTTTTCTTTTTTTGGCAGTACCTAATTAAACCCTCTTTCAAGAACTATTGTACAAGTTGAATATTAAAGCGTTACCTACTTATTGTTGACATTAAAAGCGTGGGTACTTAAGCATTTAATTAAACTGCTGCTTAATTAAAAAGACAAAAGCCATAATTATAAGGTAGGTACATTTTAGATATTGCGCATCAAGTTAAAATTGAGGAAAAACTGTTGAATCTTAAGTAAGATTGCAGCCTTCACGTGACACCAGTCTCAAACGTCAGAGCTGGAAAATGTAGACTTTAATCATGGAAATTAAATTGTTTTTACTATAAATATATGAGATTTCCGAGCACAAAACTCATTTAGTGGGTCTAAAACTAATACAAATATATTTACATCACTTAAAATAGATAGGTATATAGGAACTGTGAGTTTTCTCAAACCACGAATGATTCATGAGATAAGCTACACATTGCTACTAGATTTCCTTGAAAATCAAGAAATTAATGCAATTAAAACTAAGACTTACCTTAATAAGCAGTCATATTGCAAAAGTGAGCCCGAAAGAAGGAACAATGTAGAGACGAATAAACACTGTTACGACAGAACTTTCTAAATTAAAAATGGTAACTGAATACCGAAGCCTTAGGAGGCTCAGTGGCCAATCGCGAAGGCTATGACGGAATGCGTCTCTTGCGCAGGTAGAGTTAACCGTGTTGGTGTTAATGCGTTTGTGTGCGTGAATGTTGATACAATGTATAAACGAGATGGCACTTCGTTTGTGTGCCTCACCGCCTGCCACTATGAAACAACACGTTTCAACGTCCCATTAAAATACTGAAGATGCTTGAATAAAAAAGTAATCCCGTAAAGTTTATTTTGAACGTTTTATTTTTGATATAAAATTAAAACTTAGTTACACTATTTTATTACTAACGATAACTTATGTTTCTGCCTCACGTAAATCATACGAGATTTCATCCATAAGTAGGTCGGTACTAAGTAGATTATTGAATTGCTTTCAATTCCAAGGAGGGAGTAAGTACTCCCTATAATATTTAGTTTTTTTTAATGTATTAAATAGACACAATATAGTGGGGGACACTAAAAATATTAAGAGCATTTACTCACTGTCCCATCGCTTCACGCTAGAATAATTATCGTAAATACTGGTGGTCTTGACATAAAGAAAATGTACGAAGGCTTTCCGCACTTACAACTTCAAAAACAAAGCCAGTATTACCTACTAGATAGGTACCATCTATCAGTTGCCTGCTTATACATTATTACCTAAATAGTAGATCCTATGTAAAATTGAGATACTTATAAGTTATGTTAATATTGGTATGCATTGTATTGTATTTATTTATATTGAAATAGTACCTATTGAATGTTGTAGAGATTTTAAGTTTCCGCTCTCTATTTAGGTACCAATGGGACCTACCTACCTAATTTATAATAATAAT
The DNA here is from genome assembly GCA_001278395.1 of Lerema accius. Lineage (NCBI taxonomy): Eukaryota > Metazoa > Arthropoda > Insecta > Lepidoptera > Hesperiidae > Lerema > Lerema accius. The sequence continues at coordinate 29,973 of LGAG01000450.1, read as the reverse complement.
AATATGAATTAGTTGAAAGCACTTATTTTTTTTTACAAATGGCAGGTGTTATAGGTACCAGAAACGTATAAAATAATAAATGTATCTACAAAAAAAAAGTTGATAACGAAAGCGACTCAAAATATTAATAATTTTGGTTTGACGTTTCTAAAGTTGTCTTTAGTAGGGAATACCTAGATATCCCTGTAATTTTTATGTGATTGTACGAGTCCTTATACTTAATTATTATTATGATTTCTGAAAACTGACATTGTAACGGCATCTACTGGGAGACAATGATATTAATGTATTACTACTACTTAAATAAGCGCCATCTACAAAATAGTGCGTCTTAACCCTTCAACAATTTCCTGCGCCATCTACAAATCCAAAACAATACTACAGATTAATAAGTTATTAAATAGTTCTGTTCCCAATTATTTCGAAGCGTGAGGGCGCCACTGACAATGACAAAAAAGGAAAGCTAAAATATCAATATTTTTTTCTTTTCTTTGATTGCTTTTATATTTGTTCTTGTCTGGCTACAACTACATTTCCACCTTCTGCATGACATGAGTAGGGCGACTGAAAAAACAAAAGATAAATAAAATAGCACTGCCCAAGATCTAAATAGGTTTAGGGTAAGTATAAGCCGAGTCACTGCCTTTGCCCTCACATCTTGTTAATTAATGATAATTTTATTTAAGGTTAATAATTAATTTAAGTGTCTTTTCTTCAGTGATCTCAAATGTGTTCTTATCTATATCTTTCTGTTATTGCTTTCGTGCAATATATCATCTGCAGAGATGCAATAAAATCTTTATTTATTTATTAATAAACGAGCTGTTGCCCGCAGCTTTGCTTGCGGAAATTATAGTTTTGCGGTGATATTTACCCCCTTAAGTGTTGATTTAAAAAAACGTTGAATTAGGTTTTTTATCCCTTTCATTTTCAAACAAACTCTCATCCCCTATTTCTCCCCTTAAAATGTGAATTTCCAAAAATCCTTTCTTAGTGCTCCCTACACTTTATAAGGAATCTCTGTGCCAAGTTTC
>LGAG01000450.1:0-11773 GCA_001278395.1 Lerema accius | reverse complement strand
TTACAATCTAAAAATGGAAATAAAGTAACCGATAATTATCTTATTTACCTTAAGATATCTACTTCACAAGATTTATAATACTTTTAAAAATAAGACCAGTAATTAGAAAATATACACGATAAAAAATTATGGCAACACAAAATTGAATATCTTTTAAGATTTAAACTGAGGATTGAGAAATAGAATAAAATGTATGGAAATTATTACTCCATTCAAATATATTGTTATATATTAGGTTAGATTAACTTTATTATATCATTTACGTTGAAGGAGGAACCCCTCGAAGCGGGGTTCCGTCGACATTCGGAAAACGTCATTTTTTGGGCTTTAACTACAACTTTACGTCAGACCTGAGGATTAAGTAATCAAATCTAGGAACGCCGGAGCTTCGAAGTTTGACTATAATATATGTCTATCCAAATACACTAAAAATTCATTTAAATGAACCTAACATAATTAAAAAGATATTTACCTCCTCTTGGCAACTAGTCCTGTCCAAACTGCAAATTTCCATGTTTTCTACGCCTTTGTCCACGTGCGAGCCCGACGGAGACGACCTCAAAGAAACTGCACAAGAATTGTTAGAGACGGAAAATAAACTTTCAACATAATTTATTTCTGCATCACTAAAAGATATTGTAAAGGGTAGGAATATTTATTTTGCTATACAAAAATGTTAAAATAACAAACTGTTATTTTAGAAGCAAAGGCAACATACCTGATTTTACTTTACCTTCTCTAGCTTTTATAGATTGGCCAGTGGATACTCTAACCGAAGAATCTATAGAAATGTAAAAATGATAAAAGGAATAAATTTCACATAATGGAGTTTGGGGTACTCGAGGCCCTGGACTTCTGTAATAATAATAAATGGATTTAATACGCGATCCTTTTGAATATTTTTTTACTGTTAATAATTTACACGAGCAAACCAAACGCTCCAATACTAGTCTATATTAATTTCATTTTAAGAGTTGAGTCTACAATATACATATTGCATTAGTAGGATCACGAAAGATTCTTGTTAGTGGAACTAGGTATATATGAGTTTAAATAGGAAAGGATTAGGACTTTACATAAAACTAATTAAAGGAGCAGAGAGCAGTCAGTGTAGCTTAAATGTGGCTCATCAGAATGTAAGGCACTTAGAATCCTGCTTGCACCTTTAATTCTTAAAATTATTTACCGTTTGCTTCGGACAAGTCGGGCAATGAACAAGTCGTCATTAAAGGTGTATGAAGTCGGCCAATATATTTTTAACCTGCGGATTATGGCCCTACACTCCTCATATAGTGATGTTAGCCCAGCAGCGGGTTATATTATGGGTTGTTATGATGAACATGATGAACTAAAGGAGAAATGCTCGAAGTGAGCACATATCCAATGCTTTCCATGTAAGTTCAAATTGTATATGTATGTATGTACCCTTCAATCACAAATAAAAGAACTAGATACACAATCAATGACTATAAACTTCCACAGAAATTAGACACCAATTTTATGGTCGCATTCAATTCGATTCGTTTAATATAGTTTTATTTTTACAAACATACTTCGAGTATGCTAAAATGGATGTTGTATCATATTTTTGATATTGAATTATGTACCTATTACTTCGTTTAAACATTTTTAATAACCATAAGATCAACAATAATATTATAAGCCTATAATTTGTTTGGAGTTATCATTGGTCTCCGTACTTAGTTGGGCGTGCGAAAATATAGGTATGTATTTATTTTTCAACTAGATAGAAATATATGCACGATTAGGAACAGGTTTTAACTTAATTTTTATAATGTATTCTAGTTCTTTTAATAGCGATCAAATTAAGCACCTCACAACACATAACACGTTCACCCAAAACGAAATTAGAAAAGAAAAGTGCAACATACAAAAAAAAATCGATACCATCAAGGTAAACCTCCATGTCCTTCAACATGTGCATTTCAGTGCATATTTATACACAGAAAGCCGCGATGTAATTGTTAATATTTTAAGCTGAGCCTACCGTCAATCATTTCTTCGTTGGGTACTTTGAATTCCTTTACGGGCTCCGGAGGGACGCATATTGCCCCCAGTTGTGTAACAGCGGGCATCAAATTAATTTTAGAAGTCTTAGATTTAGTCTTCTTCTTTTTACTATCTTTCTCTTTAAGCCGTTTTTCTGGCGGCTTGCTCGTATTGTTGCTGCTACAAATAACGTGAGAGACTAGGTTGAATATTGATTCAATGGCATCAATACACAAATTAAAAGTAGACGGGTATTTTCAGTCATAATAAATCAATATTTAATTGATAACAAACCACCTTGGATATAAGTATCACCAGTAGCGCAGCTCTTGTTGACTTAGAATAATGTATTAAAAATTACCATGGTTTATAAGTCTGAAATTGTACCACGACATCTACAATATTTCACCTCTTATGTGACCTCCAAAAGATGAACCAAAGCCTATTAATAATTAATTAATAACTAACCCATATCCAGAAGTCGATGGATTTCCGCCATAGCCACTACTTCCACTTGAATTACTTCCTGAATGAGTGGACTTCGAACTGTGACTGAAAAATGTTCATAGATTGTAGGTACAAAGGCAAAATTTACACATTCAATTTTACATCATAGTACAAAATGTAATTACGATTTATAACATTTTTTACCTTCTCCTTGACTGGCTATTACTACAACTGTTTGAGTAAGCAGAATCCGATATTTTGGCATTGTTTTCCGAATCGTCTAAGTTATCCATTTTAAAGAGTTTTATAACCAATGAGGTGTACTTGAAAACTGCAGACAAGACAATATTATGTAACTTATTGTTAAAAACCGAATGACAACAAAATTGTTTTGTACAAATAACCGTAGGCGCGCATTAGGCATCAAGGCTGCGGCAACCGAAATATTTGAGCACTGAGAAGTCAGTTATACCACACCAGACTGATGGCAGCCTGATTGCCTACTGCAGCCAAAATTTCTTCGCTGCCTATGTGCGCAGGCTCCCTTACAACGAACCTAACAGTCAGATTACAGATCTCAAACCTCAACATTAGATTCTAGAATTCTAGATGAAGGCTCTACCAAAACAGACCAGAAAAACTTGCAAATTCGTTTATGCAAGTAATTTGAATAACTTTTGCACATGTTGATTATGTAATAACAATTAATATGAGTTCATAGACATTATTACAAAGGCCTGTAAAATGTGTAGCCCAAAATTATAATACCGCTGTAATGTGTTAATATCAATAATTCCCCACAATAGGATAAACCTATTAACCATTTAACGTTTAACAACCTACAATCAATGTTTCAAGAACCTTCCAGAATTTCTTTTTGCCATTAAGATAACTGGAAACAACAGGATAGATTGAAATTTATAGATAGTAGTGACTGAAGAAATCTCTAAAATAAAACCATTAACATTCACACATCTACCAAACTGTATGGAAGTGGATTTTTAATTGAAAATAATATTTTTGATAATTGAATTACAAAAAGCTTCATTTTATAAATCATCAAAACGCCTTAATAAAATACCCTTAGATATCAGGTAGTTGTTTAGGCACAATAGGCAGCTTGTTCCTAGGTATGAATATATTTTATAAGCATCATATTTCTTTTTGGTTATCGTCATATCTACTTGTTAGTATTTAAATGCTGTAAATGCTCATAATATTGGACATAATTTACTATTGCCATTTATCAATATATCTAATAGTTTGATAGATCCATCAACACAACCTTAGAACGGTAAACAAAGTGTGGCTCTAGAGCCGCATGTGGCTCTTTGGCTCCTTAAATGCAGGTCTGACACAACACACTTTATTCTAATTTACTACTAACTTATATACTAATTTATAACTAACTAACAATTATTTAATGCAATAAAAGTTTACTAAACATTTTTATTTTCCTATTTTCATATTTGGTTCTTTGGCTAATAAGTTTGCAGACCACTAACCCCAAATACAAAGTCCAATTATAGTTCTAAAACATACCCTCCTGAACATCCCTACAAAACAACATTAGGCATTCTGATCTAAAAAAGAATTGCATGGCCAGAACTAAGAATATTTCCAATACCTAGGTTACAATAGACCTTCAACTAATTCTACTGATTTAACGCTGTAACTACATTTTTTGAGCCATTATTTAAGTTTTTGTACATCACTGATAACAATGATTACTATGCAAATCAAAAGAACTTCATTAACAGGACTAAGTCCATGTATTTTTTACTTAAGTAATTTATTAACCGCGCTATTGGAAATAATCCTAAGTATGAGCGTGCAATTTCCTTTTTAGACCAACAATATGGAAATTGCCTCATGTCCTCTTTATTCATCAGTCAGCAATTTAAGAGAAATTTAATTACCAACCAATATTAAGTTTTTGTAATAAAGAATAAGAATGTACATATTTAATATTAACGGGGAAAAGTAATAATTTGCAGATTTATATTAAAATTAATTTTGTTACCATACAAAAATACCTTAAATTTTCAAACTAAGTCAAATTAAAGTTAACACGAAAAAGTATGAACCTAGTACATGAAACTTTCTATTAATTTCTTAGACGGAGTAGAGAAGCATTAAAGTGATTTTTTTTAATTAATCTCTTGCTTACTTACATGAGTACCTACACAATATACTAAACTGTCACTACATTACACTATATTGCACTACACTGTCACAGCATAATGTTGCTGATTCTGCAAGTATTATATAAATCACATAATTAATTTTAAATATGCAAAGTTTCAGAAGAAATAGAATTAAAATCACAGCAACTCCTATATTATAGGGAAGAGGATTCTCTTTTCTCATATCTATTTTTTTTAAAGTAGTTGTAAAGAGTAATAAAAGTAGAAGATAACTCACCGTCAGCACTCTCAATTTTATACTAACACCGCAACCAAGGACATTCTTCAACAAGACGCAAATTAGTAATGAACGCAAAATAATGAAATCCACGTCGGGTGAAGCTGTAGAAGTTTTTAACTGTACAGTGTACACCCCTTCTCCCCTATTCCTTTTGCTTTTCCTTAAAAAGTTATAACTTGAACTAGGTACTTTATGCTAACGAACAATTAAACTTTCAGAACTCCGAAAACTTTTCACTAATTCTAAATTAGTTTTAATTCTGACACATTTATGATATTATACATTAGGTATTATAAACAATTTCACTAAATTCTTGATTTTTTCTTGGTTAATCAACAAGAAAACGTAACTTTATGAAGAAAATAGTGTCATAATTTGTATTTAGTACTGTAGAATAGCAACTTTGTTAGCAACACATTCAATTCAACACAACTCAATAGTGTTGCGCAATGTTCACCAACATAATCGAATCGATTATTATAGGTGAATCATTGAATTTATTGAGACGGGACACTGGCAAATGAAAAAACTATTTAATATTGGATACGGAATACGGGAAAAACAAAAAGCTAGTAGGGCTAGTAACTAATGAATTTATTTTTTCTAGCGAATTTATTTGGCAATTCTACGAGTACCTAAATAAAATACTGTTATCATAACAGTATTAGCATAGAAGTTGGCTTGATCATTAGACATATTGACACGCTATCCTAAGTTTTCCAATGTGATGGGAATTCACTAAAAATTTATAATAATAATAGGATGAAATGGGTATATTCATTCTTCCCAAAAAACGTTATTTTACAATATACCTAATACCTACTTGTTTAGACAAGTACAAAAACAAGAGGGTTAAATAATTTTATCGATACCCGCTCTGAGATATTAACATCTCTAAATCAAGTTGAGTACAGTTCACGCTCAGAGACACGTGAGTTGTAGGTAGAATGAAATAGAAATATCGTTTGGTTTCAGAACCTAAGTACGACACTGCCGCCTGCCTGAGCACGTGTCAATATAAGAGAGAGACAGCAATAATCAAGCGCTACAACGACGACATAACCCATCTCAGAATAACGTTTATGAAGCTCTGGTACTGACATCACATTACGGTTACTTTGGTATGGTGTAGTGAGGGTGCCAGTGCACGTTTAAATGTTAGGAAACGTTCATACTAAACGGATTATTAACTGCCGACAGAAATAGCGCGTTCCAAAGTGAAATAGATATAAATATTAAAATCGAATTTTGTTCATACCGTACCATCGATTCTTATAGGTATTGCGGTACTATGTTATGCAGCGCATCATCTTTGCGTTCAACTTTATACGCTCACACTTCTCATTCGGCGTTCGGCGGCTCAAATTCGTTTGGTCTGAAAGTCGCCTTAGACTTCGCGTGACTAGTTGACGTCTGTTCAGTCGTCAGTAGACAACGTGGTCACAATTTATTTGTTTGTTAGTAGGCACACGAAATTCTTCGAAACTAGGGATCGGATGGGAAAAATAAACTTTGTAAATAATTATAAAAGCTTCCTGCTTCGAGAAAGGTCGAGACACAAATAGAATAAAAATCACTGAAACCTTGATTACACCATGTGCCTTAAAACTGAGTAGGTACATCAGAATTTATTGGGGGGTCCCCCTGGTCCTCCACCTGGCATAATGATACGAAGTAACTACGGGAGTGGTGTCAGAGGCAATACATTTCAAAACCGTCTAGTAGGTACGTCTAGACAGGTCTGTGCTTTAGACAGGCCCCACAGAGTACTTTGGAGATAGCTTTGCCAGCTTTCTTTATAGCAAGTCAGACACAGGGTCTTCCAACGCCTGCCGCTCTCTACGCAGGGGCAGTGGCGTGGGGTCTACGGGTCCCAAGGCTAACCTTTTTATCCGGGCGTAAACTCGGGGGAAGTAGTGTCCCCCGGAGTGCCCCGGACCTAACAAAGGACCCCGCTGTTTAGCGAGGGGCTCCTAATCGTAATCCGCAAGGCGCGCCAAGTCGCGAGTCAGTCACATGACTCCAAGAGCTCCCGAGGAAGCGCGTAGCCTTCAGGCGGGCGAGCGTGTAGGGGCGCGATACCCCTGAGAGACTCATACGGTCCATGATCGGCATTCAAACATAGACTGAGCCAATTGGACCACATGTTCCGCAACTGTCGGTATACGTAGGTCGCGCGCCATCACGTCGTTCCGCACGTAGCGTTTCGCGCCCACGATAGCTCGCAGATTTATAGCAAGTCGGGCTTTTCAAACTTTTTAGCGAAAATATCGGGACTCTAATGTCAACAGCGGGACATATTCAAAATAACGCATATAAAATCAGAAATATTAGAAAAATATAACCCCCTCCCCTCTAGTTTGCTTGAATCTGGTTATACGTTACGTTACAATGAAGACTGTCTTCTTAATAAAAAAAACAACAAATAAAAGTCAAAAATAGTTTTCAATTCCTATAAAGGCGGGGCACATCCTGTCCCGCGCGGGGCACCTAGTTTTTCATTAAAAAATCGCTGTTTGGGAACCCCTTTGAAGATAAAATTTTAGGGCATTTATTTTTAACTTGATTTCTTTCTTGGAAAGTACCTACGACCTAAAAGTTAATGTTTAATTGTGGATAACGATTTATGAATTTGGCACGTGTTCGTGGCACCTGTAGCTGTAGCCTGAGGGTCGGCTACGGCGGTAACTACGTCTCTGATTATTCTCTACTCGGCTGGCTCAGAGTAGGTACTTTGATTATTATTGTTACCCCACTACGCCAGGAGGGTAACGATTTGACGTAAATACGTCTATAAATTTCCTGTCATATGGGGGCATTCCTAAAAAGCTAATGACAAAATAGTATACAGGTAACGAGTCTTATTTTACAAAAAACACATTTGACATTAGCTTATGTCTTTTTGTAAATTAATGACACCGCATTATAATAGTGATGAACACAACATTCAATGACTAATCGCGGTTATATGTTCAGGTAATTAATGTTTAAAATTAATTATGTAATTAAAATTATAATGTTGGTGTGCCGATTAAAGAATTAATGATCGATATTTATTGAAATAAATACATAATTGGGTCGGATGCTATATAGACGGTGTTTTTGTCGATAACATAAGTTATGCTGATGACATAGTGCGGTTGAGCGCTTCGGTTTGTGGCCTCAGGAAACTCAGGGCCATAATAATGAGAAGTATATGTGGGGAGGCACGGTCTGACAACAATTCAAAAGACAGTGTGAAGATGGTCTTTGAAGCCGGGAGTACAACTGCAAAATAAATACCACCAGTGCTATATAATGGCACTTAGCTAAAAAGAGTTGACAGGCTTAAGTAAGTACCTGGGCCACATGTTGACTCTTGACCTCAAAGATGATGAGGATATTGAAAGAGAGCGGAGGGCGCTGTCACTTAGGGCCAACATGTTTTATTATTGTTTTATTTCTCATGTTCCTTCATCATCACATTTTTTTTTATTAATTTCACACACAATTAATAAAGAAAACTTTCAGATCCCTAATTAATTGTCATAACTAAATTAATCAATTCAGAAATATATAAATTCCTAGTAATACTTAGTTATGATTAAAGTAATAGTTGTTTAATAGATACTACTTTAAACGAATGGAATCGATTCGGAAATATTTCATTTTTTATCGAATTATTTCGCAACGTCACTATTTAATATTTATTACATGTCATAACGTCGCAACACTGAAATTGTCAAATCTGGAATCTAATAGATTCGAAACTATCGTCTCCATCCTTAGAATAAATAATTATTCTGTCTCCATCAAAATTTAAATTATAAGTACCACTGGATAACATAAGGATCAAAGAGGATCAAAAGAGTGACATGGGATATTTTTTTTTTGCTTTAGCAATAAGGTTTTTTATTTTTCTATAAATATTACCTACCTATAGGTTACATAAATAGTCGACATACGTGTAGGCTATGCATCTGGTGGACAGCAATAACACCACCACCTAAAAGAGTCCTTTATTATTTGATGTTATATTCCTAGAAGGTAGAGTAAAAATTTCAACTGTACCTAAATGTAGGTACCACCTATACAACCTACTGATTCTGGACAATGGACAATATAAAATAGATAGATAGCTATTGTTTATTAGTTAGGTACTATAGTTTTACGTCAATATTTGAAGGTTTTTTTTTATTATTTATTATAGGACTTTGTCGCTGAGCGACCATATCGTCCCGTAAAGACAACACAAACTTACAATCTCAGACAATAATAATAATGAAATCAGTGCTTTGCAAGTGCCAAACTAGCCATCCTGCACAGCACTCTAGCCTCCTCCGACAAAGGAGTGGCCAGGATGCTGTTCAGCATGCCTATCTCCTTGGCAAATTTTTAAATCTAAATGATTCCGTCCGAACACACTCCGTCAAAATGTGTTGAATATCACTTAATCTAATCTCCCCCCATGTAATACGCCATAACACTTCTGTACCCCCCTCCCCCTCACTAATCGTTACGTATCACCCAAATGACCATTTTTACCTAAAAAGGTTGCGATAGTGCTATTTTTTGGTAATAAAAACAATGTTACGTAACGTGTTGTAAGATCCCCTCCCCCTATGTAACGCATCATAACATTGGGTTACGTAATACTTGAACACTCCCCGAGGTCCACATACTACTTAGCTATACATACATTACCTACATAATATATAACTATTAGCTATATATTTTGTTTCCTGACGCATTACTTTCTTACATCAGGTTGGTACCTAACTACTCCAGATCTCAATTTTCATGTACCTATAGTATTTGCTCACTATAATGGACTAACTTAGATAAATAGTTAATGGCGTTTCAAATAAGGTCAACCGGTTTCAATTAAGGTCCTATTCTATACTAGATACCTCTTAAATACACCACTTTTTTTAATCATTCTAGACGTTGAGGAGATGAATAACAAATGAATAAACTACACACATAATCACAGAGCAAAGAATGTATCTGCACATAATAAATACTCTTTATCTTCTTCTTCTTTTTTACTCATGTGCCATCCACTACGCCATTTTTACGTCCTACGATACGTAGGTAAATACCTCCGTAACGATATCAAGACAAAACAAAGGCATAATTGTTGGAGAATAAAGTTTACCAAGTTCACTACAAGTTTAAAACTTTTTTTTTTCTGTGACCTTTCCAACAAGAAGTTTTTCTCACAACAATAGATTTTCGCGACAATAAAATGTTCTTTCAACAATAAAGTTTTTCACAACAATAGATTTGCACATAATAGATAGGGTCTCGAAGCCCTCCAAGATGCAGACTGCTATTCAAACCAGTAGTTTATTAGGCTTTCATGAATTTAACTCTTTTTTTTGTTTGTCAAACTTGACTATTTTTTTTTGTTCACTTGTTTTTAGTAAGTAATTAATTTTCTGGACGATTTTAAGTCTTCGTTTTTCTCGTTAATCGTTATAAAAGAGTTAACTAAAAAAAAGTAAGTATTTATCATAAAGTAATGGTTTAATATTTTCACAAAATAAATTCGCGTGAATTAGGCAAACAGTCGCGTGATAAGAAACGTTTTCATGACGTCAAATGTCGCGAAATCTACAACCACCATACAGGGTTCGCTTCACTCTTTGTCTATTCATGAAGGGTTTTTGTTTTTGCAAGATTCGACGTCATCAAAGACGCCATGGCAATCTTGAATGATTTGGACATAAATTAAAATGGATTAAAAAAACCGGCCAAGTGGGAGTCGGACTCGCGCACGAAGGGCCGTATTATCTACAAAAGAAAATCATGTTTGTTGTATGTAGGTATGTTTTTAATATTAAGCAAAAAATACGAAAATGCACGATTATTGTACGCCCCCTTAATATTTTTTATTTTTAGTATTTGTTATAGCGGCAACAGAAATAAGTAGGTACCTACCTACATAAATTTGTGAAAATTTCAGTACAGTCTGATGACAGACAGATAGACAAACAGCAATGGCTTGGTAATAGGGTCCCATTTTTACCTTTTAGGTAGGTAGGTACCTAACCCTAAAAAAACAAAATTTTGGAAATGCTCACGACCATGATAGATGAAACCGAATGTTTATTGCCAAAAGAATTAAGTACCTATATAAATTTTGAAAATCATCCGATTTTGGGATTGAACAACCTACACTAACATTATAATGTGAAAATACTTTGACTATTCGAAAATATTTATGTTTCCTTCACGCACTGACCGTAAAAACGGATTTACACAAAACTTGGCACACAAAATAGACCACATCCAGGAATAAAACAAAGGATGGGTTTATCTCGATTTTATGTTCTCGGAGTACCTACTTATATTATGACGTATTATTGTTTATCGTAGTGCTATCTGGTGGCCAGGCATCGATGAAGTATTTATTTTAAAGTTTATTACTACGTAATGGATCGTAAAAGTAGGTACCTATTACGTAACGCAATTTGGGGGAAGGGGTCTTGTAAAAAATGTTATGATGCGTTACACAACGGGGAGGGGGGAGGGATCGAACAACGGGTTACGTAACAACTGGGTACAGCTTTGTCATAGACATGGCTTTGTGTTGTAGGTACGTTAATACGTTTAACTTACATGTTATTTTTTATACTAAATTTTTCTATTTATCTATGTATTTCCGTCGTAAAATAATCTAAAAAAATGGCGGCGCTTCCCCCTCCAGCGAGCGCGATTTTTCACCATTCTCGCTTATTGTAATTAATATTAATTATTTGTTTCAAATTCTATAGCTGGATAGTGGTATAATATATTAATTTTGGATGATGATGATAGATTTGGAAACTACGACGCCAAACTGTATCTCCGATTTTATTATCAAGCCTTTTAAGATTGCGTCCGTATAGTAGCCAAATTTAAATGC
>LGAG01000449.1:60779-71158 GCA_001278395.1 Lerema accius | reverse complement strand
TGTACAAGTGGTTGAGTGCTAGTGGTGTAAGTTAGCTAGTGTTGTAACGTTCACGTAAACACTACATTACAAACATATTTATTTATTTACATAACTCACCGAAACCTCGTTGCCTATAGCTACGTAATTGGTGCATCTCTATCTGTCCTTACAAATATTTGCCTACGCAGCGAACTGAACATTTTGTGCAATATGCGCGCTCTATACTATTGTTTTATTACTCTATGACTGGGCAGAATGAGATAGGTAATGTATGAATGAAAGAGATGGCTAACATATGGGGGAAAGTGATGGCGAATATAGGAGTGAAAGAGATGGGTATAGTGTACGATTTGGTCTTAGTAACTGCTGAAGAGGAATGCTAAATGATAAAGAAATAGAAAGAAGATAATATCAAGAAGAAAGTGAGTAGTGAGAAAGAAAAAAAATATAATTTTAAGTCATTCAGTTATTATGTTTACCGTGAAATACGGTATGTTTATATCAAGTACCGGTATTAACATTAATATCGGTTACATGAAAATAATATCGGTATTTTTAACTCATCTATTTTATTGTTTAATACCGGTAAAACAAAATTACTAAATTATGTTTTTTTTTGGCTCAACACAATATTTTAGTATAATAAATGTATAAACTTTAATTAATATAATTACAATGATAATTATTAATATCATGTTATAATTATAAATTATGAACCAAATTATGTGATTAGTTTAAAAATAAGAATGATGGATTAATGAATGAATATGGAATATAATGACAATTTTTAATTAATCATAAAGATATTTGTGTAGGTGATATTAAAAATATTTAGATGTGTTTGTAGATGTACATTAGTATGAGAACTAGAATAAAAAATCTATTTTATTCTATTAAAATCTGTGGATGTATAGAATTAGTAATCATTAGAAAAAAAAATTAGTAAATGCTCATCACATCGGACAACTTTTACTATGACAGCGTTTCAATAACTGTAATAGTTTGTCTGGTCCCTTGAAGTATCTCGACATCAGCACCACCTGCCGGGTACTACTGTGACTCGAAACCATACTCGGTCCTTCTAAATTACTTCACAAAAGTTTTATTATAATTGGTCTAGCCGTTTAGGAGGACTTCAGTGACAAACACACGTACGTTGTGTTTTTATATAAGGTAAGGTGGGGTAAGACTAACACACGGGGTAAGACTAACACTGTCTATCATCTCGATATGCACTTGAAGAAACGACATGTGTGTGTTTCAGCCGAGAACATTTACGTTTGTTCTATCTTACAGACTGGAAGAATTTCGTATTTAAGCTATACGTATCGAGATAATAGACAATGTTAGTCTTGCCCCGTGTGTTAGTCTTACCCCACCTTGCCTTATTAAGATAAACATATATTATTTATAATTCGTAAACAAACACAAAATAGTTTTTAAGTTGTGAAGTACAATTTTATTTTATAGTGAATGTCTGTTTATTGGTTACTTGATACAGTTTTGTTTGAAAGACATAAGAGGACCCGCTCTGGTCGAAATTGGACCATAATTTATTACTGCAAATAATTTGCTGGAAGATTAAAAATTCAATTAAGAGAAGTGCAAAAAACTTAATTTTATGTAAAATCTGTGTTGCTTATACATTTGTCTTATGTTTGAATTTAAAGTAAAACTAACACAATCACAAGTTTCATGAAATTTTATAACACGTTGACGTTGATATTGTCAAGTATGTGAAGTAGTCATTCGGGAATGGTCGAATTTTGACCACATAGTGGCTTCTTACCATAAATAGATTGTCTTTAAACATCGATTTTTTCAACATAATTTGGATTATTCTAAACTCCCCATATATCAAAATGTATAAATAACATCCATAATGAAAAATGTAGTTCAAGAAAACATTAATAGATGGCGCTGTACCGATTGAGTTTTAAAATTGGAACGTAATTTCTTTTTCAGTTGAAAGTATAATTGTAGATATTAACTAATGCACAATATTCCATTCTGATATTACTAATTTACGTAATTTTATACTCTGAGTGAATGACTTGTTTTGAATGAGGAAGGCCGTATTTTTTTTTTTTGGGAAGGGTCAATGGAGAAAAGGTAATAAGTTGAAATATTTGAAAAAATATTGTTTTTTACTAGGGAGATGTCTAATAATTACGTGACGCATTTTGGGGTAATGTCGAATCGAATCTCACCTAATCTTACTCGGAGATAGGGGTTACGGTGAATATCACGTAAATTATTTTTACTAGTTACTCCGAAAAATTTAACAATAATTGGGTGAAATTGTTAAAAAAATAGATATAGATGAAAAAAACAAAGAAAAAATATTCAATTTTTTTTTATAAATCCAACGTAATTGCACTAGAAACATTATATTTTAAGACTTCTTTCGAGAGATTGAATATGGGGTAAAAAAGATGTCCTGTAACATTAGTTGGGATAAGAAAAGGCTACGGCTATGTGTGTGTATGTGAGTGTGTGTGTGTTTTTGTGTGAGTGTTTATGTGTGTGAGAATGCCCTAGGATTTGATCCTTGAGACAGCTGTTTTGCAGTAGTTTGTAAATATATACAAAAATATATTTTAAAATATAACATTAAATTTCACATGAAATAGAATTAGATTCAGATTTCAATTAAAAATAAGTCTTTCCTTTGATGAAAGTACATTATTTTTATAAACGTTATTTTGTAGTTTGTTTTCGGCTGCGATTGTTTTAGTCAAATGTATTTTTTAAATTATTTTTGGCCTAAAACTTATGAATTTGAGATCAAAGGTGATATTTTTTGTTATTTATTTTTATTTTATGTATTTTAAAATACAAAGGTTATGCGTGATCTAAGTTTACATTTAAATTTGTACAGGCTGTTGCATTGATATGTTGGTATGAATACCTCGTATTTTTCGTCGTGATTTAAAAAGTAAACAATCTTACGGTGTCTTTTTATTGTAATTATCGATTTAAAAATAAGACAAAAAAAAATTATGTTAAAATAAATTTCTGTATACTTCTAAATATTTTTTTAAATTAATGAAATAAGTAAAAGTAGTGCCAAGGCTATTTACTTTTTTAATCACGACGAAAAAAACGAGGTATAGTAGTGTAGTGTATTTTTGTAAAAAAAAATGTATTTTTCTTAAAATTATTAATTTGTGACTTGTGACATTATGACATAGGAATGTAATAATCAGATACATAGGTTTATTAACATTTTCTACACCTAAATCGTAATTAAATATATGATTTTCAATATCAAAATGCTCATTAAGTAACTTAGTATCAAAATTAAGGAACTCAAGCGCAACTAATAGTTTTAATTTTTTTTCTAATTGTACACAAGTAGTACCAATTTTACTACGATCAATGATATTTTATACTATAGATTATGTATTTTCTGAATAAGAAAAGGCCGGCAAATAACTATCGTAAAGACAAGGATGCACGCAAAGTAGCGCGGATTTTTTTTTCTTTTTAATAATGACGTAACATAATCTATAGTATAAAATGTGATTAACTGTGACTATTTATGTTATATGCACTAATTTTATTATGTGATTAGGGGTAGTTCAAGTATTACGTAACACGTAACGCAATGTTGACGGAATAATGTTATGATTGCGTTACATATGTGAGAGGGTGGATGGAGCAACGCGTTACGTAACATTGTTTTTTTACAAAAAAAAAAAACTAGGAAAATAATTCTCGTAAAGTCGGGGAAATGGCAAAGTTTTATGTAACAATGGTCATTTGAGTGTTACGTAACGTTAACAGAAAAACGTTACGACGCGGTAGATTTCAAAATACATCTAAAATTGCGTTACGTAATACTTGAACGCTCCCTTAAACTGTGAATTATATCTGTATGGAATGTATGAAATTATTTTTGTAGGAACGTTGTGAAGTACCTGAAAGTTTTGTGCGTTTCAATTGAGAATAGGATTGTCACGACGCCATCTTGGATTTTTGTTGACAAATTTCGTTGATAAAAGTTAGTTAAAACAGTTTCCATGTATTTAAAATAAGAAAAGACGTGTTAAGATCATTAAGTGACTATTTTATATATATATTTTTTTTTTATTAAAAAAGTTTGGAACAATGACTTTATAACCACTATTTGTAATGTCATAATGTTTAATATATACAATTATTGTTTGTTATGTCATAATATCTGCTTAGAAACATTTCAGACTATACTCTGAGGCGAAAGGGGGTGAAGTAACATTGGGCAATTCAGAAATCCGAATATCAAAAATCGTTTTACTAAATTAGCCAATAATAGATGACAAGGAAAGCAAATTATTCACATGTGATAGAAAGGGATGCACGATACTGTGCGGATCAAATTACTATGTTTTGTCTGACAGTGTCCGCCTTCAGATATAAGGTTTGAACTATCCATGTTCTATAGTACTGTATAATGGAATCTTAGTACAAAATGCGATCCTATTCTCAGTTGGAAAGCACAATTGCCTGTTTCTGTATGTGTACATAATGTAATGCATTTTCGATAATTTTCGTAATTTAAGTTGTTATTCCAAATCGATATTTATGTAATTTAATGAATAACGTAGCGTTGTAGGAAAATTGTTTACTTTTTATGAATAAACCTCTATGAAATATGGTGTTGTTTTATTGCTGTATTTAGGGACAATTTAATGCAGTGCTCGTGTGAAGACACATAGAGTGAACACGCTAACGCAACAGAAGTATTTTTCTTTGTTTTAAATCAGCAATTCTTAGTTGCCAGCCTTATAATATACAAAAGTAATAATATATAATATACAATGGATGGGCGTCTCTATTCGTACTCTATAGATTTCTTTATAAGACTACTTTTTAAATAAAATACTTCGAACAAGTCCATGCAGACGAGGCGTTTTTAAGACAAGTCAATACTTGCAACGATCTAGATTGATGATATATTATTATTTAATGGAGTACTTTGATAACTTAGGTGATAGCGTATTATTTTAGATAAAATCTTGCCCTTTATTCTTACCCACATTTGTTTTCCAGTAATTCCAGTATACTATGATATAATATAGTTCTTTTATTGAAGCTATTATCTCCTTGTTTTAGACTACAACATATGAATAGATAGTCTGTATATTTATTATTATCTATGCCCCCATTTGCCACCTCCTGCCAAGTTATCACACGTCAACTATATGTCATGACACATTGTCATTTACGTCAATCGACGTTTTCTTGCGGCGAAGTGTGAGGTTATGTTCATATTAGTTTAGCTACAACTAATTTAAAAAAATAAAATAACAATAAAATGAAGATTTATACAAACGAAAATAATACAGCAACGCTTAAGTTGCTCATTGCCGCCAAATTTTTGGGACAGAAAACTGAGCTGCAGTGCTGCACTTTCGAAGGTAAACGTTTTAAATAATTTAATTGATTCTGAATTAAATCGGCATTGCTCTCCGCATTTTCCTAGTATTAATCCTACATACGTTTTTCCTATATTATCTTTGTTTGTTTACAATGTTGTTATTTCGTATTATATTGCATCAGCCCTTTTCTGTCATAACAATAAACGATTAATGCAAATGAAAACGCTGTTATAAATTATTATAGTATACTTTTAAAATTGCTGATTTCTTTAGTAATTTTTGATAAAAAAAATAATGCTCCGTAGTTATAGCTCTAGTAGGTACATGGGAAGAATCCTGTATAGTATTGTGGTTACCGTTATCTTTCAAATATAGTTATCAATAAAAAATTTGTGATATTTAAAATGATGAATTTTAATTTCTAACTGTGTTTTTGTATATCTGTATTGTCTATGGCACCTGCAACTTTTTTTATATATTTTTTTTGCAGAAGTCCCAGATGGTCCTAAAGTTTTACCACAGCTAGAGGTAAATGAGAGCCTGCGGTTCTTCTCAACCAATGCTGCATTGCAATATTTACTTCCTATTGACCAGTCTCAAGATGTATTGTGGTGAGTAGTTAGTTCATAGCTAATATGCTGCGAATGGTAAAAATTTTGCCCCAAATAACAATTCAATGGTTAACCCAACCTGAAAATTCGTTTTTAAAACTATATAACTAGGAGAGCGGGCAGACATTGTTCTGCCTCATATTCAAATCCAAAATCATTTATTCATATAGGTATCAAAGATACACTTATGCACATCATTTTTTAATCTTCCGCTTCAAAACATGCTTTGACATGGAGAAGAAGAAGAGAGGAAAGAAAATCCCCTGCACATTTAAAAAAAAAAAAATAACAATTACACAATAGAGATTTAAAAAAAAAAACTAACCTGAACGCATGTTAAGAGGCTGTGGTCGGTGGACCGTTTTCACCGACTCCTAGGTTTAGCTCATACTAGTGTTATTGCCACACGCTTGGCATAAAACTAAAGTATGTTTACAGTAAACAGCAATTAGAATGGGAAGCTACTCGTCTCTACCCAGCAGTGGGCACGCTACTAACAACTAAGACGGTGGCGTCTGATCTCAAACAAACCGTCCAATCTCTCTTGACCACATTGGAGAATACTTTGAACACTCGAGAGCATTTACTTGGTGTGAGTAATATGATTTATTATACTGTTATTTGAGATTTCCGAGTAGAGAGATTGGATCAACCTCATAGCCTAGTTGGTAGTGACCCGCGAAGCGAGGGGTCCCGGGTTCGATTCCCGGGGTAGATATTTATGTGACAGATAAATGTTTGTTCTCGGGTCATAGGTGTTAGTGATATGTTATTAGTGTTGTCCATGTCACCCGCGACACAGGGAATACTACTGCGGGGGTATGAGTGTGTTAGTGTTTGTTAGCGTTTATTGGATGGGATAATGATTTACGTAAACCCTGGCAGGGTTAAATATGACTCGGCCATCTAAAGGACGACCATTTTTTTTTCATTTCAGGATAAAATAACAGCGGTAGATTTCTCCGTATGGAGTACATTATATCCATTGCTGTATAATGAAGAGCTGAAATCAAAATATTTGAATGAATGCAGCAATGTACAGAAGTGGGCGGACAAGATTGGTACATTACAGGCTACACAGGTATGTGAACTAATAGCTATTTCAATAACCAATCTGTAATCTATGGATAGGGTAAGTAAAAATAGCAATAGGCGACAGATTTAGAAATCCACTTGCGTAATTCTCACGTTTACTATTTACGAAAAAATCTTTATTTCGGTAGTAAACTAGAGTTTAACAAAATTTAAAGACTTTTTTTTTATATTTTTCAATTGCTCGCGAAAATAGTTTGCATTCAACATGGCGTCCGCTGTGACGTCACTCTTATGTAATCAAAAACTGTCATTAATTGTGTAGATTATTTGTTTACATAAGTGTCACGTCATGTTATGTGATTCGTATTTGAATCAAAGTCTACGATTGCGAATTTTTATTATTATTTTTTTATTGAAATTGTAGTTAATCTTAATTTTTTTAATAAAATTAAATCAGTCTTTAAATCTTTTTATTATTATGTATTTTCCTCTAAAATAATCAAATATTTCATACTATCGCCATGTCTATTTTTGCGACAAATGAGAAAGAAAGTATGATTTTGCTACACACATTGTTTTAGTAGTGCAGTGATTTTTATGGGGCTTGATGTATGATTAATGTTTTTATTTGAATCTCAAAGGAAGCTTTGAAGCAGTGGGAAGGGACTCCAAATGGTCCCTTCAGTGCACAATCAGCTCTCGGTATTCCACAGATATCCAGTCTTATGTCCCCTATAGGGTAAGTATGGCGGCATATATATTTAACCTACTTTGAGTAGGAGAAATGGTCAAATACTAACTATGCTAACCGGACTACTAATATTCACCTATACCTCGTTTTTTTCGTCGTGATATAAAAGTCAACAATCTTACACTGTCTTTTTGTTGTAATCATCGATTTAAAAATAAGACAGACACAAATTAACAAAAACTAAAGTATAAACAATAATTTAATGTTAAAACAAATTTCTGTATACTTCTAAATATTTTTTTTAATTAATGAAATTAATAAAAGTTGTGAAAAGATTGTTTACCTTTTATATCACGACGAAAAAAACGAGGTATACCAATCTGCACTAAAAATACTAACTTCCTTTGCGTAATTAACTTTTACTAATGAAGCAATAATAACTACAAATATTTTTATTAACGCCACACCAAATATTTCGATATTTCATTCCGATATATAGAGTTAAAAACTCTATAAAACTAATTGTTGGCGCGTCAGCACAGCGATAGTACCGATCGCTAACCAGAGCTGGTTTCGTGTGTGGGCGTGTACTATACCTCGTTTTTTTCGTCGTGATTTAAAAGGTAAACAATCTTACAGTGTCTTTTTAATGTAACTCCATTTAAAAATAAGACAGACATAAATTTAAAAAAACGAAAGAATAAACAATAATTTAATGTTAAAATAAATTTCTGTATACTTCTAAATATTTTTTTTAATTAATGAAATAAATAAAAGTTGTGTCAAGATTGTTTACTTTTTATATCACGACGAAAAAAACGAGGTATAGACGTCTAGACTTACCTTTAAGCTGGCTGAAGGGTTGGTGATCTTCACGCGACTTACTTCCCTTGGCGGCTTGTCCAAAACAGACACAGTACACAACACACACGACCTTACGATATATAGTGGACTGTATGATAAACTAAAGTTGTGGAAAATTCCACAATGGTGGATTGTCAGCGACGCGGATGGGCTCAAAGAGTATGCGGTTTGCCTGCTAGCCACGTTCAGACTAACTTGACAGTCGGCGCTGCAGCCGACAAGATATAAGAAATATTGAGGGTAGAAGTCAATAAATGCGCATGTGGCGCTAACACAAATAAATAATAATAAACGCTAACACTCACACCCCCGCAGTAGTATTCCCTGGGTCGCGGGCGACATAGACAACACTAATAACACATCACTAACACACATGACCCGAAAACAAACATTTATCTGTCACATAAATACGAGTATCTGAGTCTAATCAAACCTGGAAACCCTAGCTTCACCAGGGTCACTACCAACTAGGCTACGGGGTCGTCATCCTACTATCCTACCAATATAAATGTGAAAGTTTGTAATGATGTTTAGATATTTGGATGTTTGGATATTTGGATGTTTGTCCCTCCTTCACGCTCTAACCGTTGAACGGATTACGCTAAAACTTGGCACACAGATACTTTGAATCTAGGAATAGAACATAGGATAGATTTTATCCCGTTTATAGATTCCCCTGGGATGAATTCTACACTTCCGCGGGCAAAGCCACGGGTATTGTCTAGTAAGATATAATTTTGTATAAGACATAAGGTTGTGGCCTCAGGTCCCCAGATGAGGCCTCAGGGGACTCAGGGCCTACTCCGGAGGAGCTAGAAGCAGCTAAGGAGGCCTGGATCAACGGCATGAACAATCTACCACCAGCTTCTAAGGAGGAAAAGATTGTGTGAGTAAATATGTTCAAACTAATGAATGAAAAACTGTTTTATGGACAAAGTATTACTGTTTTATTGTATTGCACATCTCAAGAAGACAAGATATTTTTACCGACTAAAACAATTGAATCAACCATAAAACACATAAAAATTATTCTGTGTTGCCATACTAAAATAACATAATATTTATTACTTACTCTGTGTTGCCACATAAATCTAACAAAATATAAAAAAATGATGTACAATTTCTAAAGACTGTTTTTTTTTATCGGACTGCGCAGAGTGTAATTATTTTCGAGCTTATGTATGTATGTATGTCTTGTTCTTTAGTATGCTCTAAAGCCACAACGGCTTAATGAATTTCAACATAATAAGTGACATAGGTAAGCATGCAATTTTTAGTTTTTTTTTTAATTATTTTTTTATTTTTATGACTAATATTGTAAATGGAAAAGTAAGTCATTTATATTTGTTATTATTTCGCTCCTAAATTACTGGATCGATATAGTTAAATTTTGGCTAGTAATCTTGGAGAAGCACTTAAGAGGTCGTTCAAGTATTACGTAACGCAATTTGGGGGGAAGGGGGGTTATGTAAAATGTATTATGCGTTACATAGAGGACTGGGCAGTTAGATAAAATTAGTCATTGTGTTACGTAACGTTTAGGTAAAAGTTAAGTTATGAGATGTTATGATATAAATTATTTGTAAACAGGCGGCTTAATGTATGTCGTTTTGCCGATGCGATCGCTGTCTCGCATTGATTACTATGACACCAAAGCGTTCTGTAATTAATGTTGTAAAAATCTACCTTTTCTAAAAAGAGTACCGGGAGTTTTTTTTCTCCGGCCGACTCTAGCTTACCTAGCTTTAAGTATATTGTCTTTTATAAAGCCGATGATATGACAGGTTTTGTCTATCGAGACTTTTATTGTTTTATTGTAACATGTTTGTTTAT
>LGAG01000447.1:651370-669577 GCA_001278395.1 Lerema accius | reverse complement strand
AGAATATAATGGTCATGACCATTAATAATAATTGAGGAGACAAAAAATTGCAAACGAGCCATAACAAATTACTTTGCTGTTATGTCATTCTTCGATGTATGGAACATTACCAACAATCATTTTAATTAATTGTGATAAAAAAAATATGATTTAAAGATAATTTCCAGATGGTGAATACCATAATAAGGTATATAAAAATACATTGTATAATTGTTTATGTGCTATGTGAACACGTGAGCGACTCGAAATTTCCTTTAGACTGTATATACATAAGGCTTTACCTACTGCATAAGAGTTTACATTCTTTTCAAATTACATTATCGGCAATATAAGCTTACAAAGGTATTCTGCAATTCAAATACATCTATGACGTATTCAGGAAAGTTTAGCGTTTATTGCTTTCTCATGAATAAATGTAGGTACCTGTCCGATATGTATCTATCCATTACTTCGAGGAGGTAGTTTTTCTGAATATCATTAAAGATTAATCGATGTCGGCACGCTACTCACGTAACAAACGACTGATGATTGGACAATGAGTACCTAGTTCGAACAAAAACGTAGCTATTTGATATGATTGCTGGGAGTGGGAGCATACATAACATAATGATGATTTTACACGAATGCCTTCAGCCTACTAAAATATATATAAGCCACGGTGTTAACGTACCTGTAACGCGCTTCTATTTTATTTCTCAGAAGGCTACATACAATATGTATTATGTAGATATTTAGTATCAATACTTAGTTTTTATTTTGAGACGCACAGAATTACAGACTTGGCAGCTTAAAATAATTAGCGATATTTACCACATTTACATCTTTGGATGCTGATATTAATATATATGTTATTATGATTTCAGGATGTGGCTTTCAGTAAGCAAGCCCCAACATTCAGGCATCTTACAAAACAAAGAAAAGGCGTAATAATACTAGGTATAATACATGTGTATAATCAATGTGAAAGTTGGGAAAATGTCATTGATTTGTTTATGCCGAATTGCCGATAAGTGTGTCGAGCTGAATACGGTTTTATTATTCAATTATTCAGATTCATAAATTTCCAATACCAAATCCAGCCTGCCCTTCATAAATGAACATCACGATCGAATAGACGTCGCCAGTTCGGCCATTATAACAATGCCATGACCTTCCTACCCAGGAGCGGCAAGTGTAGGTGCTTATGTTGGTTGGTGTATCGAATGACAGAGACATGGGACTCTATAATTACACAGAAAGCTACCTATTTCGTGTATAAATAACGTGTCGTATCAAGGTCAAGCATTTGGGTGTAGCCATTTGAGTACACATTGCGGACAGTGTGGTTTATTAAGGGTCGGTTTTTTGACCCGTAGTTTAGGCGACTAATGGTTAGAAATATTTACTTATTTAGCCCTTAAATCTTTCGTAATAAAGTGGTAATTTAACCAGTTAGTTAATATTTTAACGATTGGTCGCTTTAACTACGGAT
Source organism: Lerema accius (assembly GCA_001278395.1). NCBI lineage: Eukaryota > Metazoa > Arthropoda > Insecta > Lepidoptera > Hesperiidae > Lerema > Lerema accius. The sequence continues at coordinate 668,106 of LGAG01000447.1, read as the reverse complement.
AAGAAAACCGATCATTAATGTGTTATCTTGTTTTATAGTGTCTGAAACTAAGTCGAGGAGTATAACAATATATAAGTATAATTATATATTAATTAATTTAAAATAATATACATTACAATATTACAAATTAAGCAACATCACTAAAAGAAAGATGCATAGGTATTAGGTATAATCACGTTTACGTAAGCATAGGAGGGGGAGGTAAGAGCTTTCCTTACTTTTGCTGACATGATAGGGGGAGAGGGTAGGTAAATAGTTGTGATAAATCTGCTTACGTAATATTTAAATGGCCCCTAAGTAGATTCTATTATTTAAATTGGGATAAATAATGAAGAATGAAATGAATGAATGAACTTGATGGAGTACGTAAATACAACTGATTATATTAGGTAGGAGTTTCCGCGTTTGTAACGTTTCCGGTAACTTAATTTCCGGTTCTAATCATTCAGTCATGATTTTTTTATATCTCATATTATTGCATAACAACGGTGGTTCGGTTACTCATAGAATAATTGATGGTGTTGTTATATTTGTTTTTGCTCATTCTGCGCTTCAGAGGTTACCTTAAACTGTCGGTGTTAAGTATTTGTTTATCTGGGGTACCTATATTAACTTCTGACTTTTGCTTTCCCTTGCTTTGAAATAGCGTGGTATTAATATAAGTAAAATAAGTACTTATTAAAATATGTACGCTCATACTAAATGTGTAGGTGCCTAGTTTTCAATTAATCAGCCAGCCATTTGTACAAATATTCCAAAATAATAGGTAAGAATTATCATAATATGTTTTGGCCTCTAAATAACAAAGCCTACCTAGATTAAAATAAAGAAAATATTTAATGTAAATATCTACCCACTGACTAATTTCGACCTCGTTACAGTTTTATTGTTAGTATAGTCTATACGAAAATTTACGGAATAAGTTATTATGATTACCAAAACTAGGTTTGTTTATTTGTTGAATGATAAATTTGTCTACATTCTTTTATTATGTTGGAGATAAAATTAAGAGAGCCGAATATCCTTTGCTAATGTCTAGAGAGACTCTTTAACCTTGCACCGTTCATTTCAGTAGAATCTGGTTGTTTTGTAAACAAAGAAATAGATACTAACATTGACATCAGATACGCGATGACTAATGATGTGATTTCTTCTGTTATTTCTTTGTTTGAAACGTAAATTGAGATAGTCAAATCTTCAGGATATTTGTGACTATTAAAATATTAGTTTTTGCATTGAATTACCTAGTTCAAAGGAGCTGGTTGGTACATTCGCGCGCGAAAGGAGGTTCTGTTTAGAGGAAAATGCAAGAAAACCTCTTGTAAAGAGCCTTTTGAAATTTTTCCACTAGCGGTCACTCATTGAACGATCTTCTGGTCTTGAACTTGCTTAACTTTTATTATGTTATTCACGATCACTTAAGCAGTCGGGATATTAAAAAGTCATAATGAAAGGTTCCAATCAGTGCTTTACCTGGTTGAACACCCCGCGTGTTGACGAGTAAGTTTCACCCTTCACGTACGGAGGGAGAGTGGCCGTGGAGCTGATGCTGCGAAGGAAGCTCTGGAGAGCCTCATACTCCTCCTGAGTCCTGGTGTCCTTACTCGCCGTGATCTTCGGCTTCTTATTGTCACCCAACATAACTTCATGTGCGCCATCGCTGTATAAAAAAATCAAGGCTGTTTATATTTGCTTGAATGTTTGCTTAAATGTGTTTTTTTCTAACTTTATTACAAAGAACTTCTCAACTGATATCACATACAGTCACGAGCTCACGATTACAACAGACATTTTATGTCTGAGTGTATGTTTATAACGTTCGTTGTCGGATAACGATGTAATAAATAATTTATTTCACTAATAGATAAGGATATCTGATAACTAAATTACCTGCTTGCTCTTTTGATTTTCTTTTTTATTATGACTTTTTTTAATAAAAATAAAAAAGTAGGCCATACGGTGTATATGTCTATACGATATTTTCATACTTAATAGACATACTATACTATATAGAGGTAATAATTCTAATAAAGGTAAAAATAAAACAGCCAACAATGTCATTAGCGCCGTCTGAACATCTAAGTACTTTCGCTTTTGTTTGAGAACATTGACTTCGATATAATTATGATTTACAATAAAATGTATTATGGTATTTTTGTTACAATTACTGACTAACTAAAAACAATTCATTACGTAAACTGTGACTTCCCAACTTTTCTAAAATCAAATTGAAGTTTTGTAGAGACTAGGTATAGAGACCGCAATAAAAAATACTGCTATCAGTCCGATGAAAATAACAGTTGCGAATTGCGAATCAATCAATTTTACTTCATGATGAATTGTATATGTTTGGCAGCTCCCGTGGAATTGATGGTAATAGCTATTTTACAAGAGACGTTCTAGAAAACATCGTCTGAAAACAAAACAACATTTGGTCACACAGCGCTCTTTCACCTCGGACGCATCGTATATTGAAAACGGTAAGATTGCGATTTGCGACATACCTTTGAGGAACGGAAAATCTACATGAAATAAAAACAGTGGATGAGATCACTTTTGGCATGCTTAAGAGGATAATCGTAAACTTGAGGGCACGTGGAGGAATCACGTTTATTTTTAGTTAAAAATGTTTTTTTTTGGCAACATTATAAACAGAAAATGTACGATTTTTGTGAAAAGAATATTTGTCCATACCTGATTTTTTTTTTATTGTAGGTAAGGAAAAAGTTATTTATGTATGTGGTATCATATTTTTTTGCTTTGTTGTTTTTAATGAACGAGATGATGTTTGTTTTAAATACGCAGCGTGTGTTACAACATTCGTTTAGCTAAACTGAAACAGTGTTTTAAATTGCGTTCTTGACATTGAACTGAAAAGTCAGCCAACTACTTTTAAATAAATATCAACAGTGGTGGCCAACAAGTCTTGTTTTAATGGATATTTATTTTAGTTTGTCCAGTATTAACGATTAACTAATCGTATTTAGCAATATTCCGATTTTACAATACTAAAACACTATAGAAGCTTAGCAAGTAGGGTAGGTATAGGCTTGGAGCATCTAATAATAGATTGATGATAGTTCCTTCGACATTTACTGATATATTTATAGACAGCACACGAGCTCTCTCCCATTTAAAATAATTTAACTGCAGAATAATATAAATTATTTAATAGGTAGGTTTGGGGCCCACAATGGGGGGCCACAAAATAGTTTCTATTTGTGTTAGGGCCCTAGTGGCAAATAAATGTTATTGTGATTATGGCTATCTAAAACTATGGTTGGCACCTGGCACTGATCTATACTTGTTTATCGGTTATTTACGTAAAAATCCCGACCTATTAACACTCAGTGGAATGATTTTCTTTACAGTTGATATTGAACAAACAACGTCATTCAATACTCAATAAATAGTCATATAAACGAACGAGCATTTATGAGAACAAAACAATGAGCTCATGTTCATCCAGCGGGACCACTCAGCACGAGACAGCCAATCTGTTTACGGCAAAAGCAAAAACAACCTTACCTTTGTATCTTAATTATCCGCAATCGATGACGATAGGAAAATGCATAACCAAACAGTAACACGACCATTTTAACGGTTCGTTAATTAACTCTTGTCTATTTATGAACATGTGCAACTTTATTAACTAATTTATTGATCTAGTTTTCCAGGGGTGCTGTGAAATTGAACGTCCTCCCCCTGACGACAAGATCTTGAACTGGTGAATGTGGTAATTATAGCGTTATCATCTAGTAACCTTTAACCTTCATTCGATATCTGTGCAGCTGTCTTATTATCCGGGTACTAAAGCAAAGAAAATTACTGTCTTATAGATATAGGAACTGATTTATAGGTATATGGAGAATAAGGGCGCTTTCGTCTAAATTGAAAGCGCCCTAAATAAAGGATTAAGTAACAACCAAACAGATGCAGGTAACGACGTATTAAGTAGGTACCTAAATAGATTAGAACAATAGATTGGTAATCGCTGTTTTTAATAAGTAGATTGAAATATCTGTATTTATAGTCGTTTAATAATAATGAACAATTTGTATTTACTTTTAAGCGCGTTAAGATTTTTTTACACCCAAATTCAGTGGAAATTCGATGAATAAGTAGGTCTGTAGGTACCTTAGAAGCCTTTATACAGCACACGAGACTTATCAAATTGGGTTGACGGTTACCTATTGTGGTTTTTTAATACATGTTTTTAAGTTAAATTCGGAATCATTTAGTTGCTAATCTTATACAATATTTTTAATTAAAGCGCAACAATTAAGTTAAATGACAATTAAAATTATAATTACAAGTAACAGTTATAATAATAATATAATAGACATTAAACAATCTATTAATTTGTAATCAGATCATGTTTACCAAGCTACTTCGGAAAAAACACTACGTATTACGATAGTAATCTAAATAATATACATGTTTGTAATTATTTATAATAAATAACACAGGCACCACGCAGGTGCAAAATAAAATACTTAGTTGTTTATTATCTTGTACCTTCGACTTAGTAGGTACACAAAATAAATAATCATTAAAAGGAATACGCACATGTATAAGTGCATCATTGAAGGTTTACGCGTTTACGCACATGTATAAATAAGCGCGCATATTTATTTGTAGTGATTTAAACTTTGAATTATTATTATTAGTTATTGACAATGAATAGGCGGCCCTATCTCATAAGAAATCTTATCTATGGAAGGCCCACAATACCGGAAACAATATTTCGGTCACTTAGCTCTGATAAGGTAAAACCGTAAAAACAAAGTTCTAAACAAAAACTAGAGCAATTAAATCATTTGTAGAGTCCGTTTAAGTAATTTCTAGATGGTCAAAACTCGTTTAATTGAAGTCATTATTGGACATAAGTTTAATATATATTATTTTAGAAATTATTTAACCGCAGACTATAGTCTGTGGTTTTAGAAACATTATAGAATTGAAAGTTCGTAGAGCTTTTAGTCGCTGTAATAATGGGCGGGCGTAAACGTCAGGAATTTTCAGTTGGGGAAAGCGGGGTTGAAAGAGCCAGGGATACATCTTTTTCTATTATAGAAATGTTTGCGTCAGCACAACTTATCCCTGGCTTTTTCTACTTCGCTCTCCTCTACTGTCAGGGTATTCAGAATCTCATAAATTCAGGGCGTCTGCGCCAGGCTCATAGAATTCAGAATTTGGTTCCTGATGCGAATTCTGGATGTTTGCGTCCGCCGTAATGTGGATTAGATATTTACAAATAAAAGATAATCTTGTACCTACTAAATTGGTTGTTTGACATCTGATTACATTTAATTTAGGTACATTTTATTTATGCATTTTATAAAGTTAACATCTACCTACTATAGCTAAGTTCTCTATATCGACATAACGACACAAATTTAAATCAAGCACATACTCATTACCATGTTAATACTCCATAATGTTTTCAAATCTGTGTGCTGAATACACACAGGAAAATTATTTGCAATAAAAACATCATTAAGAGCACGCGGACTGAACTAATTGAAATGTGATCCCGCGCGTGTTCTATCAATTTAGTGTTTTACTAAAGATGTTATTATTTCCTCTGTGTCGTATTCTTCATTACAAGGTCATGTTTTAATGAAGTACTTTATAGCTTTTGTGTTTGTCCTATCATTATTGGCTCTTTTTTCAGCTTTTTTTAACGACGATTGTTATTTGTTACGAAGAGAAAAATGAAAGCGATTACCTTAAAAGGGATCGGTTGCAAAGTCTTTCTTTTTTCAAACTTATCCACCACTATACCCTTATTAAGAGCGTCATAAATAGCATCAGATATTCAAAGTATTTCAGGATTTTATGACATCGTTGAATCTAGTACAAGATCGCCATAGATCCAATTATAATAGGAACATAATTAAGTACGTATAGTAATTATTATTTTCCCTCTTGGATGTCGGCCATGTTATGAGAAGCATCATACAAATTATTACAGATTTCCGGCTGTTTGCTTATAATCGTGTTAATGCTCGAGTGTCATTCCGTTATCAATTTTGAGATTAAGAAGATAAAGCTCACATATCAAGTTGCAACAGTTTTATCATTTATTTTGGTTTTGATATTATTATAGGTACGAGTAATCCCTGATGGCAATTAATTTTGATCTTTATCTTTTTTTTTTGCAAAAATAAAATGTACTTATAAGAGTTTAAGACGAATAATTTACCGGCCAGTCGTATATGATATAAGTACCTACTTAGTTATGAATTATGTAAAATTTCCAAACATGTTTGCCTCATTAAAATATTGATGACTATGAAGAATAATTGTTTTATATTGCTTTTACCTTGTGGGATGTCATCCAAATGTAAAAATTTTATTGAGCTTACCTTTATGTCAGGCCAGTTTCGTATAAGTTGTGCAGTTGTGAAATATTTTAGTGGGCAGATGAATATGACCATTTCTGTCGATGTCGTTTCATAATAACCTTGTTTAATCCTTTTTTATATGTATGTTTTATCTTTCACAATGACTACAAGTATAGTAATATGTACTTATAAGTAAACGAAGAGCTTAAAAAATAGATATCTTTACATAAATCAGTTGAGGAATAAGTATTTATGTTTGTGTCATTACAGGTCAATGTTATCGCTTTATTTATTGATATTAAATTGAATTGTAATTATATAGTCTAAAATTGTATAGTCTATTTCTTCCATACTAGTTCCCTTATGCCACGTATTACATCAATGAGAACAATGTAAGTAAGTACATAGTACGTCAGTAAACCCGGACTAAAAACATGAAAATCACGTCGCTATTATTATCTCGAACGACTCTATCAATCGATAACGAGTGATCAATCAACGGACAGTAATTGACAGACGTACTTCACTTCAGTGATAATACAGTGCTGAGACATTTCCCTACAACTTCTTTAAATTACTTCTTGATGTTATCTCGGTTATGCAATAAGTCACCGATTGGGATTCTGACTGCCGATAAAACAAAAACACATAACCGATAAAGTTAAAAAGTCCGCGTCGCTTCAATTTGTTATTTCTACAACGTTTTATTAATGTTTCGCATTAAAGCACTACATTCCTTGGGAAGAAGACTATTATTATAAATTTAAAAGCTTGGAGCTACTGAAATTATGTTGTCAGAGTAAATTAATGTGGTTCGTTGTATATCAAACTAGCCGAAAACGCCCTTTTGTGGACGCTGAAGTCTTCTAGGGGGCGTTAAATAGCCTAGAGGAAATTGGGGGGCGGTGCATTGACTAATTAGTGGTTGTGTAAACGCATGAGGACATCTTGATAGGTTAGCAACGTCGCCATCCACGTTTGTTTTTAAATCAAAGTTATTAATTACTTAAGGGGGCCCTAATTCCTTTAAGGGGCGCGCTAGAAAATTATTGACTGTTAAAGAGGTCGGTGGACGAAAAGAGTTTCAAAAACTTTGATGTACTTAGGTATATAATATAATATTTATTAGACATAAATATACCTAATATTCATATTTTTAGCTAAAACATAACGTTAGATTATTAGCACAAGCATTAAAAATATTTAACTGTATATTTATTTTATAGACATAAAACCCGGAAAATGGATTCAAGATCATGAACGTGGTCAAGAACATTTTCATCATAGTTGGCCCAACAATTGACTTGGCTTTTTCCTCATAACATAAATATTTTTTTAAACCTTGTTTGTTTTTCCTCTACCACTTCTTATATTCGTATTTATTAAAATCATCGTCTTATCTCTATTTGCTTAGGTATACGTCAGACACGAATATAATTTAATCTTGTAAAATGACTAATGTAGTTGTAACAAGCAGTCTCAAATAAATAATAGATAGTTATAAGAAATCCGGTTTTGCAAATTCTATTTAAAACGTACCCACATAATACTTAAACGCCATATGAAATTAGGTTTAGTATTCTAGGAAAATGATGGCTGTTCTAATTTCGTATGCAAATATCGGGGGAGGAAAATTTGTCGCTTAAAGCATTCATTACGAATTTGGGGCAAAAGACTTAATATCGAACGAAAATATTTGATTTTCTCTGTGACATTGCTTTTGCGAAAACCTTTTTTCTAAGTTCCTCAATGTTTGGATCTTGGGTTTTTCAAAAATCAATTTGTCGCCACTATCAAATTGTACTAAGTAGTAACCTACGTTGATAAGCCTATTTAAAGTTTTGGGTATTAACGAAAACTCGTTTTTTAATTAGGCTTATATTAAAATCCTTTTTATCGCCTACTCTACCGATTTGTTGAAGGACATTATCACAGTTAGGTAAATACCTACTAAAGAAGGACGTACAAAAAAAAGTGTAAACCTTAAATCGTATTTCGTATTTTCTTAACACAAGACAAGACATTATTTAATAAACCTTTTAGTATTAAGATTAACATTTTTCGTAGTATAAATGTGGTACTTATTAGATTTATTATCTACAGATGAGTAAGTTCCACGTGTGTTTCAACTTTCAATTTAATTTTCTCTGTATTTAGTGCCAGTAGTTTGATAATCGTGTTCAGAATCCGCGTGCGTCCATTTCATTGTTCGTGGCAGGTTTTATTGTTGTTTGGTGTTATTTTCACGTTTCCATTTTCGTTTATTGATAAGCTCATTTCACTATAGGCATCGATAAGAAGTCCATTAAATACCGCCACTAAGTACCTACTATTATAGATTTTTTGCTGTTAATTAAGTGTAGATTAAATGTTATTACGTTAAAAACATTATATTTTATATAACAAGTACAGGAACTGACCTCAAACTGAATATATTATTTTTTTATGTCATTTAACCGATATTATTATCTATAAATAAATCTACGTTACAATTTTTACGACTTGGCGGGGGCACTGCCGTGCCCTCAGGCTCTGAAATGCGTGAAAGGTCTCTAAACTAAACGAAACTTACGAATTTATAAAATAATCTATGATTTAAATAAGTATAAGAAAAGGAATTTACAATAAAAATACCACCCACGCTAGACGTTTAAAAAGTTTTATCTAGGTGACTAAAATATTATTTAGGATGATATTACGATATTACGTCTAAATAAAAGTAAAATAGAGTCATGCATACAGTCGGTAATTGGTCAACCTCTCACCCTGTTATCAGAATTAAAAAGAATTGAATAATTGCGGAGTGCTCAAAAGACAGATTTACAAATTGTAGAGGTAGAGTAATAATCATATTACAAGTAGAGCAATAGTTAATCATACAAAAATAAAAATATTAGGTATTGTAAACAGATTGTAGAGCAACAAGGAATTAAATCAATTACACTTGAAATCTTATTAGGTATCCACATTTCTAGCCCTAATTCTAACCTGTGTAATCAAAAGATTGTAGGTGATTTATCCATTTTTTATACAAAAATAACTTGTTTTTATGCATAATACTTAGCTTTCGCAGAGTAATGATAAAGTTTTATACGTAGGTAAGTATAGAAACTTTCTACTCATGGATTGCTTATTAAGTAATCCATAATACACTTAGCGCAGTAACATCGTCTGGATATTATTTAGAATTAAAAATCCTCCGTATTTTTCAGTAAGTGGGTTCCTAACTATATATATAATTAATGTAAATGGCTAATAATCTGTACAATATGACAGTGGTTTTGTCTGCTTTCATCGTCAGCATGTAGGTACTAATAGGAATAAAAGTTTTTATAATGGTAAAAATTTTAGAGGTCCATAGAGCGATAGTTCTTTAAAAAGTATGCATTATCGAGCAATGATTTATTTAGGTATGCTAAGCCTAGTCGAGGAGAAATTCAACTTATACATATTAGAATAGCACATTCACATTTCACGCACACGTGTTTATGTTTTTGTTCTCGCTCGAGTGTTTCTCCAGTCAATAGGTAGTTACGTCTGCGTAATCGATGATGATGGTTGCTATATACAGAAGGCTAGAAACAGTAACTATGCTTCAGGAAGTACCTAACAAGTATGTTTAGTATGCAAAATGACCTTTGCCTTATTACGATGACAGAGCAGAAATAGAGTTCATAGAAAACATTTCAAAATATTTTAGTAGGTTCATGTTGCTTACCTCGCTTTCTTGTCCTTCATGTTGCTTATTCGAAATTAAATAACTATACTAAGTTAAATATGACACAATAATTCACTAATAAAATTGTATACCTATTATAAATTAATTAAATAAATTCTCTCTATATACGCGTGGCGTATTTCATTAAATACATTCAAATACTTTCTCAAAAATAGTCGGTTTTATTTTATGGCTAATCAAAACATTATGGATAAATGGCGATCGATAGAGGTTATTTATTGGCGGGAGCGTCGCAACAGCGACTGTAGGCGGCTATAGCGCCGAACGACTGCGGCGGCCGTCGAGGCGAACTACTTCGCGTTCAATCAACGTTTCGCAAGCTGCTGGAAGCATTTCGCGAGCCCGCACTACGTGACGTCACACAGACCGCTTCTCAGCTGACACGCATGACGTTGTTGGCCTTGAACGCGCTGGGGACAAGCTTCAAATATTGGTCGCATCTATGCTAATAATACCTACTATTATCATGTAGTACCTATGAAATGCCGTTACTATTGCAAACGCCCACGAACCGACTCGCGAACTTATCGCACCGCAGATGGCACTGACATCACGATACTCACGACCCGGAAACGAACATTAGTTATACCATTGATAGTAATTATTATTTTACGAAAGAGCCGTCATTATAAGCCAACGAGTACCCGATACCAAAGTTATGTCATTACTATGAAAGGTATCACCAGTGTGTTGTTAAAACAAAAAAAAGAGAGAAGGATGTTAGGAATTAATACTTAGCTTTCAAGAGCATTAAGTGTCGAGCCTTAAGTCAACGAGCCGTTTGTAGCTGACTCAAGGAGAAGATAGTAGATAGAAAGTTACTAGGAGAGCCCCTGAAAAAGTACCTTTGTGAAACGATGGAGAAGAAAAAAAACATATCAATGCTCTCCAACCATTGACGAAATATCCAACTGATTAAATGATTTTAATGAATTGGCTACAATCCGTTAAACACATTGCATGTATCAGTCAGTATCAGTTTAGTTGAAGTAATAAATATTTTAGCGAACGTTTTTTAAAGTAGGTAACTTGTGGAAACGATAATACTTATTATTAGCAATAATATTTCTTTAACACGAATGAAAGTTTACAGATTTTACTATAAACTAAACGCTCCATTGTTACCGCAAAAATACACGCGTCTTCTGGAACAAAGAAGGGACATTGACCACCATGAATGGTAGTTTTAACTTATTGAAGTAGCGTTAATTAGTAACATTTTGACGGTATAGTGCGACAGACATTAAATGTGTAACATACCAAAATACAGGGCGACTTTTTAGTTCTGTTGCAATGGTGATTGGCGACTCAGCCTGTAGAAGGTAGCGTCCCGGGTTCATTGTCCGGCAAGTGCAAATACTTGTTTAAATTTGCTTTGTGTTGTCTCATCTGTTTGAATACTGCAGAGTAAAAAAATATGCTGGCTCGTTATTCACCTCAATAAAAAGCACCTCTCCTAAACAGCGAAAGAAGCAAAAAAATACAAAAGGTTACCTATTACAAAACATTTAATTAGTAGCTAAATGATTTTAGAATTTGAAAGTGTCAGTTCATAACAGTCCAATAATCTTAAATATCGAACCCTAAAAAGAAACGTTTATCATCCTACAGTTGCATTGTTATAATGCCAATCAGCGAGCAATTTGTTTCGCTTGCATCCATAATTTACCTGTGTGTACAGATTTTAGCACAAGTGGATAATTATATTGTATCCTCTGCAGAAGATTAACTTACAACATTATAATATTAGGTACCTACTTGTAATGTCTGGCTGCATAACAGATGTTAAACTTTTGCTAATTACTTACAGTATTTCGGAATTTACTTATTTAAGTATATTAGCACGCCTTTTGTCCCGGTTATATGACGACGTATTTTATGCATGTCATCGTGTGCATAGCATACCAATGCATAGGTACGTACGTATACGTAGTGCAAAATATTAAAAACAAAATGTGAAATAAACCTGAAATGAATGACTACGATAGTCAATGAACTGGAAGGTGCAGAGTAATGAACTTTAAACTTGTCTTTTAAAACGAATAAAGTCCTTATTACATCAGTAAATATTAATTTTATATGAAAGTTGACTTCAGTTAAGTTTCTTTATGATGCAGGTTCAAACTAAAGCAACAAATACCACGAACGATAATGTAAAAATTAACATGTAAACATTTTGTTGTATTATTGTAATCTATTATGGCACTGGTATTTACGATCAAGTCAATTGGACGCATAGTAAAAGAAGAGGGTAGCTTCAAATTATCAATGAGGTTTTTTATTTTTTTGCAACGAGTCTTTAATAAGGAACCCAGATACAGATCTCTAACTAGGTAAAGATAGGGTCTTTTCTTTATTATACTTCGTCAATGAGCAGGTACTGGCGAATTAATACCACTCACACACAGGTATGGTGTGTCTATTCTATACAGTTCACTGAGTTTGAAAGCCCGCGTGTTGTATTGGTATACATATACGATTAGTATTGACAAACAAATAAGACGTCATCACAGAACACTATCCTCCTACCGGACGTCATACATCACCTAGATTTGATCACAACATCATTTATACCACATGTAAATATTTAACTTACCCTTGATATAAAATTAAGGATCTTTCGTTGTGGCAGATGCGTTTACTAGCAATTTTAGTTAATCTAAGAAAACATAAGGTTCTAAGTTTTAAGATAAAAAAAGCTACCTCCTTATGTCTAAAAAGCACTCTAGTGGACCTTAATTAGCTTTTCAACTTTTTAAAATGAAGATGAATGTTTTAGCAGCTGATAAACGCCTGAAATTAAGAAGCGATCTAAGATTTATCGAAGAAGCAATAACGTAGGTATATTTTTTTAGGCTTAAAATTATATCTAGTCCAATGAAAGTACCCTGATTAGAATAATGCGGAAAAACTAACTCCATGTTAAACTCAGTTATTCGTTGTTTCGTGGTTAAACTGAGGCAGGTACAACTGTTCCGTACCCAAAAAGTGCCGAAGAGAACTTTTCGTACATATCACTTCTATTTTTAAACGGTTTTATTTTTATTTTTTAGTTTACTACTACAGAAACAAACATAGTTACTAATACAACTAAATTATTAATAGAATGAACATTATGTTTTTTATGACACACCAGGGAGTGACGACTACTCTAATTATAATAATTTTTTGGTATAGATTACGGTAAATCTCGAAAAAAGACAATAAATTCATCTGCGCAAATGAAGAATTCATTACGCAATAACTAGTAATTGTTTGATTATAACGACTCATGATTAGTATTGGATTATTTTCAGAGAATAAAGGTCGTTAGGTTTATCTGTTTGTGCTACAGTTTATGACCATTCGTCTTACTTTACGTGAATCATCACGCCTTGGTCATGACTTATGTGGATATATTAGGTTCCTGAGCACATTCCTGTATTTATAGTACTGATTTTATAAATCGTGTCAAAAAATTTACATTTTGTGAAAAGACTGACTGAGTTTGGCTCTAAATAATATTAAATAAAAATTTGATAAAAAAAATCCTTCTAACTACCTCCTATAATTAAAAAGTCATTTTTTATCATTTGTTCTATACATTACATTAGGAAGATATCAGGTCCGTGTCAAGGAATTTTTTTAAATCTCAGTTATGCAAGTCTTTTAATCAGGATTTTAACATACCTAATGTTTGACGGATCCATGTTACCAAAAGAATTATCTTAAAAGGGAAGTTTTAAGCCTTGTGATATAGAAGTTTACAAATCTAACCTGCTCAAGATTTGTAATAATATCTGACGGATATATTCAAACTGAAGACTAATCTTTTCATGATCTTACATGGCAACATCTTAGAACTGTCGTATTTGTCGCGATATCAATGTTTCAACAACTTAAAACCGCTGGTAAAGATCTCTTCCGTGTTAGTTAAATATTCGCATGATGAGGAAGGAAGAAAATAGTAAATCATAGCAGCGATAAACTGTACAAAATCTAGGTCCATAGATTAAGAAAAAATGTGTATCTTTAAAGTAACGGTGCTGGTCAAGACTATGAATATGACGTCCAAGTGATAATTGATAACGTCCGAATGACCCGTTACCGTTCTAAAAACATTCGTTCTTGTAAACACCGTATGTATGCATCCTAATGTGTGTCATCAGAACATTTCCACCCTATAAAACCGATGACAAGCTCCTACTTACAATATTACTGGATCAACAAGCGTGTAGGCAACTTAAAGCTTGTGATTTTAGTACTTAATTAAAAAAGTACAAGCGATAACCCTTTCAGTGACCATGGCTTTAGGAAAGAACATTTTCGTTTGCCTTCTTGTTTTAGTATTCTTCGTAGTGTTTAGTCAGTCGAAACCAGTTGAAAATAGTGAGGTTGCAGCAGGTCAATTGGAAGATGAGATGATGGAGACTGCGGAGTCCCAAAATCCGTTTTTGCCACGATTTGCAATGAGACGGTTGAAGGAGAGAAGGCAACAAGCGATGGCTCAGAGACGAAACAATCCACATCCTAGAAGACAGGAGAACAGGCATCAAGTTATATGCTCTCACCCTCAACCAGCGCCTCAACCTCATTATGCAAGAAGGACATTTTCGTATTTATGTAAGTGCTTTATGTTATTTTTTTTATGTGAACGGGTACTTGCAATAATAATGCTTTTGATGTTTTGTCGATGTGTAAACCACAGTTACATGTTACCTTATTCCACTACGCTGTTTCTGTGCGGTTATTTTGGTTCTTGATTTTATTTACAACAAATTTATTAATTGTCGTACGTCTTTTGCTGTATTTTTTTAAGTCCTGTTATTATTGTCCTGTATTTTTATTATTATTAACAATAATTTAGGCATAATCCATTTATGTAGGATAGAGTCATATATAATTCCTAGAAGTATAATAATATTGTAGCTTTATCATGTATGATGTCAGTCAATAACAAAAGATGCCTCTCCGGCTTTGACCGGCATAGTGCATTTCCGTTTACTGAGTTATTTCAATGGACTTACAAGGAAAATGAGGTCATGATTCACACTGAAGTTCTAATTATTAAAGTAAATCATTGAAACCTTTCTTCGACCTAGTTTTCCTAAATATAAGGCAGCGCCCGAACGGAAGACCACATTGGCATAACATAACGCATTATAGTAACATATAGTTTGTTTAAATTTTTCAGAAAAATGAAGACAATATTTTTAGTCCTAACTTTAGCAATAGTAGGTGCGATTGCTAAGCCTGCAGAAAAAAATCCGTTGGAACCAATATCAAAAAAAAGTGTTTCAGAAACAACCTCCACAAGTGAAGCAAGTGTATCAAGTCAAGACATTAAAAGAACCGAAGCAGATTTCCCTGAAATCAACGAAATACTTATAGACGACGAAAAACAATCAAACTATGGAACAACATTTGACGTATTTATGGAAGAAAATCTTAACAGTCCGAGTGTATTGGATCAAGATATTGTGCCTGATTTTGTTGGTGACATCGACGATAGGGACGAAATAGTATACCACGATGTATTAAACAGGGACCCAAATGAGATAATGGATACTGCAGCGGGTTTCCTTCCTGTGCCAATCATAAGAAGAAAGTCAAATAGACGGTTTGCTACACGACGGAATTTTAGACGGAACCCTTATCCACGTAGACGGGTTTTCTATTATTACCCGTCCTACGGTTTCTACCCTCGAAGCTCTCTAAGATATTATTAACTATTATTAAGTTATTAAAAGACGTATTCAAATAAAACAATTTATCACTGAATATATTTTTATTTATAAGCATGTAGTAATGCTTCATTTGATTGATTCCTCAGTACCTATTGTATCATTTAACCATGTATATTATTATAATATTTACATTGGAGGTATGTTAACTTACATCATTTTTGTCTATTCTCTATAGAATGATCTTCCTTGCTGGTTCTAAATTATAATTAATTAGTGGCATTTAAATAGCAATTATTAACAATTAACACAATAATTATACACTTTTTGAGTCTTTTTGATTTTGTTAACGTAGGTAATTCTAGGAGAGCACATATTTCATAAGAAGTACATTGTCTTATTTCAAGGCCAATAACGGTAACAGAAAAGAGGACAGGCAAATTATTATTAACATGTTTGTATGTATAATTTCAGTTATACAGATATGTTTTTTGCAAGTATACGCCTCTGATGATAGAGGAAAAATAGATTATCATAAATTCGTAACATAGGATTGAAGATTACATTTACAAAAAAAATACGCGATATAAGTAGAAAAGCTTGAATTTCACCTTCAACTCAAACCACTTTCCGTAATATGGAAAATGGAACTAAAATCCATTTAAATAAAATCTATCTAATCAAAAATTATCATAGGTATTTACGACTAATTTATAAATATTAACTTATTTTTATATACCTTAAAACATAAATAATGAGTAATGATTTAACGACAAAATAGTGAAGATACGTATACATTACATGTTCCTGCAAGACTTGTTTATTATACAATGTAACAAACAAATTCGCATAAACGTATTATGCAATGAATAAAAAGCCTACACTTATTCAAATATTTAAATTAAGTAACTTATATGACACTCACCGTTAACTTTTTTGTCTCATGAACAGCGTTCCTTATTCAAATAGATAAATAACAAGAAG
>LGAG01000447.1:633298-651282 GCA_001278395.1 Lerema accius | reverse complement strand
CATACATAACACCTATATTTGTTATTGAGACATTGTCGCTACAAATAATTTCGCTGATTTAAAAGGTATTGGACCTTCTGCGCGGGAGCAGAGTAAAATAAATTGTCAATTTTGCTCACATACATAATACCTTTTTTGTTGAAAAAAAATCATACAATATAAGTAGTCGCGTTTTCTAATAATAAATCGATTCTAAATTCTCTGTGGAGTAACATACGAGTACGTAACTCATAGATATTTATTTAGTTAACTTAAGCAAGGACACACACTTTAGATCTAACGGAGTTCGTATCAAAGGTGATTACTTCCCGGGGCCGACTAGCGCTTCGTCCATTAGTTCGTCATCGGTGATGCACGGGGAGTTAGAGTGGGGGGAGGGCGCCACCAGCGGGGACGGCGCGGGACTCTTCGCCAGCTGCAAGGCGATCGCCGGCGACGTGGGATACACTGGTCGAACGGCTACCACTCCTGAGACCTTACTTCCGGAGGAAGACGAGAAGTCTAGCAACATTTCCGCAGCTTCCTGCGGCGTGGTGGCGCCACTGCGTGGCACGGCTCCGCTAGCTGGCGGCCTCATACACGAATCCGCTCCTTTCCTATCTTCAGAACTCCCCTTCGGAGCTGCGAAACCCTTAGACATGTCAGTCTTAAAATCCAACGGCATCATCGGAAAGGACCCCGGATAACTTTCTTTCACTTCCTCTTTTATCCGTTGCGGACTTTCCACCTTAGACAAGCTCTCGGCGAGACCTTTCGTGAACTCCAGAGGCCGGTCGGCAGAATCTACCTTGTTAGATGGCACGGTTTTCGGGCTGAGCCCACCCATATTGATCAAGGGTTTCGGAACGTTTAGTGGATAAGCTGCCTTTTGCATTGGGTCTGAAGTTCTCGCATTTGGGTTGTCAAAATGTGAGAATGGATATTTGCTTTGATCCATGGATCGGGAAAAGTCGTTGACCATGGAGCGACTGTCGTACTGGGGGCCCGGACTATTCTTATCTGGAGTATTTTGATTTTTTAGCTTCGGAATTTGAAATTTACTGGTATCGAGGGGTTTGATCAGACCCTCGACTAGAAAGTTGGCATCCTTCGAAGTCTTAAACCTGTCTCCGTCGACGTCATCTCTAGACCCACTGGGGCTCGAATGCCTCTCCGATTTGGACGAAAAAATCGATTTTTCTGAATTACTCATTAATTTGGTTCGAGCCTTTTCGCGCTCCCTATCTCTTATTATTTTGGCGAGATCTGCACTGCTACTTTTGGGCGAACCCGAGCTAGATTTCGACGTGGACTTCGATAAATTAATTCCAGTACTACTGTTGCTGGACGACTTAGTATAAGGCACTTTAGACTGGCTACTAGAACCACTTGGTCCCGTTGATTCAGAAGGACTCATGTTCGCTTTGGGTGGCGTGGAACCGGGGGTCACGTTACCCGATTTAGAGGATTGCATCGCTTGGGTTTTCTTCGAGGCGGGTCCGCTTATTACTCCAGGTTTCAGTCCCGTGTGAGTTTTGGGCGAACCTTGACTGGGTGGAGTGAGTTGCGGCGACGACTGCTTGCCGGAGCTGGAGCTACTGTAGTTCAGCTTCGAACTACTACTGCTCGAGGATTCCTTGGTCCTCGTCTTATTGATCGTAATTTTCATACCGTCGAGGCTAGGTTTCACCATGTACTCTTGATTCTTATTATCGCTGCTGATCTTCAAACCGCTGACCGAGCCGGTCTTAGGGTCGGAGAACTTGTTGGCACCGCTCGACGAACCACTGGACTTGCCGGTCACCACTTCTCCGTCTGTGCCGCAGTGTTGAGCGGATTTCAGTTTATCTATCACGGCACTGAGCGACCCCTTTCTGTTTCTAGCTTGGCTCGGAGCGTTAGATTTGTTCACTTCGATATTAGGTGGGGATATGAGCGGCTCGGCTACCGGACTATCGCAAGTAACCGGAGTTATTTCTAACTGCTTCAACTTCATTGGGTTTTTTAACTTGGGGCTACTTCTACCTGAACTAGAAAAAGACAGGCCAGAATGCTTCTTATCCTTATCCCTCGACGTCACCGAACTCGAGCCATAGCTGTCCTTTGAGATTTTTTTTGAGAGGTCGTATCCGGTCGTCCCCGACTTGCCCGAAGGCGATCCGCTGGCGGCTGATTTCAAAGTGGACATGCTCGGTTTTCCCGATCCGGAGGAACTATGTTTGGGGGAAGATATGCTGTGGTTTTTTGGACTCGAGTATCCTGTCAAGTGTTTGGGGCTGTTCTGAACGGGCGAATGTCTCGGGCTACTGTGATGGCTGGACGTGCCCGAGGGCTTTCCCATGCCTTTCAAGTTACTGGGACTCGGAGATTTCGTTATCGAGACCGATCGTCCATGCGTTGGACTCGGACTAAATTTTCGAAGAAGGGAGTTTGGGGAAGTGGGACGCATGGGGGAACCATCTGTGGGTTTAATGCTGACGGACACCGGCTTGGTGAGGGGATCTTGCTTAGGTGGAACTTTTTCGGGAGGACCCATGGAGTCATCACGTCGTCTTTTCTTCTTTTTCTCTTTACTCCGTTCTTCCCCAGAGCGGCTGGACTTCTTGTCTGATCTTCGGTCGTCCATGTTTTTTAATTGCGTCGAGGAAATTGGCGTGATGGTGATGGAAGTTGGTAGCGCTGCTGGTGCGGTGGGGGTTATCGGTATGATTTCAATCCCTGGTCTTCGGTCCAAGCAGAGCATGGAGAGGTTCCCTCCGGCGGCCCCGGTCGGAGTGACCGATGAGGCAGAGTTAATAGGAGTTATACTCACGGAGGAGGGCAGGTAAGGTTTACCGTCGGTGAGGTCCAACAGCAAAGAAGATGCACTTCTGCTCCGGGATTCGTTATCTTTGCTTTTAAGTTTTTGCCTTTTGTGCTCAGACTTGTGAAAAGAATTCCTGTAACAAATGACAAGATTTGTTTTAATAATATTCTCAAATAAAATTCAAATGGTGATGTTGTATTATATTGCACAAAAACTCAGGAATGACCTACTAATTAGTTTTTATAATAAAAAATTCGTACGGTAACATGAAAATTAATGACCAAAAACATACAAACAAAAAGATACAAACCTGATTAATTCCTCAACATCTCCATCATTCGAATTATCCATATCGGAGGAGGTCCGATTGTCCGCTCCCCCCAACGCGTCAGTCGCGTCCATTCCAGAAAGTTCTAGATCCGACGCGAACTCATTCTGGGACACCGACGACTCACGACCTTCTATATCGTCATTGGTGGAGTTACTGTTCATCGTATTATCGTCCTCATTCACGTAACTCTCAGAGTTATCACTCTCACTGTCGGTTTCCATCATGTCGTTCATCCCCGGTTTCCCCTTTTTTTGTGTCGCAGACCAAAGTCCGGAGTCCGATTTTCTCTTTTTCGGCTTCCGATCGTCCATTTGCTGCTTCGTATCACCGGGACCTGGGTCTTGACACATCAACGACATGTGGTGCTGCTGTTCTGATAAATATCCACCTGCAATACAAACACAATGGTCTCCTTTGAAACTTATGGTACCGAATCTTGCAACCTGACAAATGAATATTTGGATGAGGGTTGGTAGATGGAAGTCACAGATTGGTGGAATTTAATTTTATTTCATAGTCAGGGACCCGTAGTACATTATTTTTTTATTACTATCAAGCTAATTTTTCGAGAGCAGCTTAATGAGACGCCCAACTTTTTCTATGACAACGATTCTCAAAAATGTGGTAGATAAAAGAGTACATCGGAGCCTATCATTTTGACGGATGACTATCATTTTTATATAGCCACTTAAATCCTGAATTGAGCTTTCTATCGAGTGTATAGTGTGTAGTGTCTACGTACCGGCCTGGTGCGGATGGTTGACGTTGTTGGGGTAGATGGCGCGCGGGTTGTGTCCGGGCTCGTGTTTGACGTGGTCGGGGTCGAGCGCGCCGCCGCCGAGCCCGCAGCTGAAGCCGGAGTCCAGCGCCGAGTAGCCGTTCATCTGCTTCGCGGCCGCCTCGCGCTCCCAGATCTTCACTAGCGACCTGACCGACGATGTTGATTTAATAATCGATTGCATAATTCGATTATGGAGTATATATGACGTGAAGATTTCGTGGTTTTTACCAGTCTACGCTAGAAGAAAGGTAAAGTTCTTCGAGTGTATGTATGTGTGCATATGTGTGTAAGAATGTATGTTAATTTATTTGGCACGCTCTGAAGCCCAAAATGGTTTGACGGAATTGAACATGTAAGGTGTCATTGGATTTGTTGCAATGCGGCGCTTTTGCAGGAGTGTCATTTTAGAGTTCCCAAATATAGAAAAAAGTAAACCCTCACCTCAAGGTGATAGGTATAGAGTGGCTCTTCTGCAGCACCCTGGTGACGTAGTCGTCGATGTGGTCGCGGTGGTGCAGCGTGTAGAGCGCGGCGCGCGGCGCGGCCGGCTCGCTCAGCTCCAGCTCCAGCGTGGCCATGCTCTCGTCCAGCGGGTGCTCCAGCGAGATCGAGATGTGCTGCCACGAGAGGGCGCTCACCTCGAACATTACCACCTTCTCTAGATCTGTCACCACTGCAATAATTACATTTGCATTTATTATTCAACTAGTGGACCCGCCATCGCTTCGCTTCGGTAAACCTATGCCGTAACGAAGGTAAAAAAGCAGCCTAAGTTACTCTTTACTACATCAGCTATCCGCCAGTGAAAGACCCGTTAAAATCGGTTCAGCCGTTTCAGAGATTAGCCGGATCAAACAGACAAAAATTTATGGGGTATCATTAGATTCGTCTCAATTATGAGAGTGAGTGACCATACTGACCATTTTTGTCCTGCGCGCGCACGCAGCTGGCGAGCAGCGTGTTGAAGAGCTGCTGCTGTCGGAGCGCGGCCAGCAGCGGCGGCACCTGCGACGGGTGCGTGAAGGGCACGCCGCGCACCACGCAGCCCTCCAGCGACCGAGACTCGCACAGGAAGTAGCACTGCACTTGCTCCGGTAGGTTCTGACCATAGACAACAACACCAGTCTTTTTTTTGTTTTTTTTTTTTTTTATTAGGTATCAATGATACACTTATGAACGTCATTTTTTAATTTTTTTTTGTTTACTCCCGTGTCATAAAAGTGCTTTAGATATGGAGGAGAAGAAAATGTTGAAAGAAACTCCCTCACACGTTTTTTTTTAAATAATAATGATACATTAAAAAATATTTTTTTACATACAATGAGTACATAATATTAAATTCATAATGTATGTTATATTCATATTTTGGTAATAGAGAAAATCATAAAACAATGTATGTACAGCTGAGTTAATAATACTTACCACAAACAACCCCTTGCTGAGATTCAACTCTATATTCTTGCCTGGAACTAATTTGTTATACGCTTGTTGTGCAACCAAACCTAGCATTGGTTTTGCGTTCGCCCAATCACCTGCCACTTCGACCTAGAGTTTGTTAAAAAACATCACTTTATTATAATACTTTTAAGATACATTAAACTGCCTTTTTGTCTTAGCATAGTAGTGACATTATAAATAAATGATTTGTAGAATAGATATAATTTACCTCAGTAGTAGCGTGTATTAATTTAGCTAGTCCAGCACACAGTGGCATTGGCTGCGACAGCTTGAGAATGAAACAGGCAGGCAACATGGCACTATTCTGTGGCACTAATGGCGCGTACACTGCTCCGTTTCTGAGGAAATACAAACATACATAGTACGAATACTCACTTGATTACTACACAATTGACACAATTTGTAGGATCCATCTAACTTTTGAAAATTGAAGGTGTAGAAATTTCCTTAGTATGTCCTTAACTTCTTAAATCCAATAGTCTTTTTCACTCCCACTACCTTCAAAACATGATGAAAATTTAGAGTTCAACGTAAAATAATAATTATTATGTCAAATTAACTCAAACTGATGATTCTTACTGTAGAAAGGGATTTCATTATGAGTATAATATAATACAATTATACACTTACCCTTTTGCAGACCTCTGCCCTGATATAATAGGCGATTGTTGAAGTTTGTTAGCAGTGGAACCCTCCAAGAGGACGGTTGCTGAATGACCTACTGGTATATACGTCGGTGCTACCAGAGGAGCCAGAGCACTCGTCCCTACTGTCTTTCCAACGGTTAATAGTTCTACTGTAAGTGGCTGGAGACCTTTGTCCTTATCGAGAAGCTCGTAAGGTGATACAAAGTATGTGAGACGCATTGCATGTCCTGAAAAACAACGTGCAATGTTAAATATTTTAAACTAGTACACCTATGTAAGAGGAATTTATATATCAATACAATACAATACTATATAAATATTCATTATAGCGCACATAATGAATAATGAGCAGTAAAACAAATTTAAAGTATCTATGCAACACAAGAGAATATCATAGTGAAGTTAAGAATTTTAGAGACACACTATAATAATTTAACAAAAATATATAATTAATGTTTACCTCCTCTCCTCTTTTGCAAAAACCCAATAGGACTCTTGTGAACTTGTGTCCAAGGATCTTTAATAAAGCTTTGCAGTTGTCTCAAAGTACACAGATCTTCTTCTAAGCTTTGAAGTGCAGTAAATGCTTTGGATTTCACCTAAAAAGAAAAAAGAACTGTCAACCAATACTTAAAGATCAAATACAGTTATTAAGTAACTATGGGTTTTGTTGGTGAGACAGAATGTAGTAGAAAGATTTTATTACAAAAATGCATGAGGTAGTTTTAACTAACGGCTATAAAAGATAAGAAGGCATCTTAGAACAGCTATAATTACATTGAAAAATAGTTACAGGCCAAAGAGGATATAAATTCTACAGAAAATCTGTCTGTCCCTGCAAATTGTGTGTTGTTGTTAGCATAACATATAAAACAAAACATATATATCTTGCTTGGAAAAGAGAAATATATATTGCAGTGACAAACTACTGACTTTTTTTTCAGCATTTAGTTGATATACTGCTGTTAGACCTTCAAGCTGTGCTGTGAAGTCAGCAAAGTCTCCTCGGGATATACAGGCCACTAGTTCCTCACAACTTTGTTGATCTATCTGTAAAAATAAAGTTAACAAACCATTGTTAATACAGTTATTCGCTACATAGAAATCCTAGTAGCTATACCTCGTTTTTTTCGTCGTGACATAAAAGGTAAACAATCTTGGCACTACTTTTATTCATTTCATTAGTTAAAAAATTTATTTAGAAGTGTAAAGAAATGTATTTTAATATTAAATTATTGTTTATTCTTTAATTTTTTTTTATTTGTGTCTGTCTTATTTTTAAATTGATAATTACAATAAAAAGACACTGTAAGATTGTTTACCTTTTATGTCATGACGAAAAAAATGAGGTATACCATACAATGTTATTTAAGAAACATAGTTCCTCACCTTCCCCTCATGATGTATTTTGACATCCTTCACATTACCCGATGACTCAACAAGAATTTCCAAATAAAACATGTCTGAAGATATGAACAAGTTAACACCTGATGTTCCCACTACAAATTTCAACCTGTAAAAACATTTCAAAATGTACTACACACTTCTCTGCCCTAAATAACCTTCAATAAAGGTGTCTATGGGATGTAATTTAAGTGTAGTCTATAGTATGTGTTGCCAAAAACTTATAAAATAAAAAAAAGAACAAACCCAAGTTGCCGTGAGAGACACTCCAGTCTCTCAATAAGACTTTGTAGAGAGGTGATTTTGATACAGTGTTGCAAACTGTCAAGACATCTTCGGAGGATCATTCTGTCAGCACTGTCTACTGCCCATCTCTTGTCCTGTAGGCAAATGAATATACAAACCATTTTACAATCATTTCAGTATTACAATATTCATATTATGAAGCTTGCACATCTGGGAGCCAGTGTCTTTCCAATTTGCATGGTATAATTTGATTATAAAATACATTTGAGTATAATATGAGGGTGTCACAAGCCACCTAATGGCCATTTACATTATTGCATCTATACTATGAATGTCAAGTTACCAAGGAATTTTTAAAGGTTCAAAAGGTAGTTTCATTTAAAATATTAAAACAAAATTACTAATTTATTAAATACTTAAAATATTTGGACTTGTGATTGTGATTTTCCACAGTGGTACACTACTATTTTAAATGTGTTGAAATATATTAAAAAACTTATAGTTAGTATTGAATAATATTGTTTATTGAAATGAGTACAATAACTGCTATACTTACCAGCATAGACATTCGTACTGCTTTTGAGGTTTCACTTAGATTCTTATACTGTGACGTTTTGGATCTCAATTTTTCCATAAGAATTTCCTTCTGCAGCTCTTTTGATTTATCATTTAGTCCGTTTGTGGATGCCATCGTTGCAATTTTGGTGTCCGTCATTTTATCAACGCAATTAAAAAATACGACAACAAACACTAAATTGATAACAGAAGTAGTCGAAAAAACAGTTTTGATATTGGATCTATTTTAAATAAAATATGACACGTTCCAGCTGATTCCTAGGTGGTTATATTTCTAAAGCAGTAATTAATTATTCCATAAATAAAATTACTATTCACGATTAAAATTAAAGCAAATTTTAACTCTACTCCTCAAGCTAAGTGAAGCAAGCAAAACTGTCAAATGTCAAATTGACATTTTTATTTTCTTTCAAATGCACCATTGGCATAGAATATAAACGTTGTGCATGCTCTATTAACCAGTAATACTTTATGGTAGCCAGTCAGTACTATGCAGTCTGTTAAGCCGATTTCGATTTGATACTTTCAATAAAGTTTAAAATCTTACCCATCCTTATCGCTGTAACTTTACCAAATTCGTATTAATGAATAGAATGACGAAACACAAAATAGGTAATGTTTTATAATATTATTATTTTGTAACTTAATACCTAGTGATGCAAAAGTTGTTCTTTTTGTGTGAGCGAAGGTTTTGTTTGTGGTTTTGTCATGCTTAATTTTTCTGGAAAGTATACTAGATGGCGCTACACGATACATAACATGTTTTAAATTTATAAAGGAACATAATTAAACACATGAAGGATAATATTATTTTCTAACAGCATGCGTAATATGTATCTCTAAAAAATGTGTCTACAACCGAAAAACAAGTTGATGATCAGTGCCGCGTCGCCTACGAATATTGATTTTACACATCTACTGTAATGTAGTGTAATAAGTAGGTAGAATTCATTTTGGAGAGTGAGTTCAATATTCAAGAAGACACGACTAGGTACATCTCCATTTACCATGAAGTGAGATCGTTGTCAATCACTGACTTATCTATATCTATAGTACTAAATAAAATTGAAGTGTCTGTTTGTAATATTAAAATAACCGCTTTTAACTAAATGCATACGTACTCGTATGTATACACGATACACATACCGAAATGACATTTAAAAAAATGTTATCCGTCTGTCTATCTGTTTGATCCGGCTAATCTCTAAAACGGCTGGACCGATCTTGACGGGATTTTCACTGGCAGACAGCTGATGTATCAAGGAGTAACTTAGGCTACTTTTTTTTACTTTCGTTTCGGCGTAGGTTTCCCGAAGTGAAGCAAGGGCGGGTCCACTAGTCCTAAATAAAAAATATGATTAGGATGTCAGCCTGGACTGGCTTATAATATCCTCTGCATAAATTGACTTGGTTTGAAAAACCTATGCAGCTATAATATTACCTACTAGGTACTAGGGGTAGAAGAATGAATCACGAAAGAACTGTGTGTTATTGCAAGATTTTCTATTTTGGCTGGCAGGCATCAATTTATATTTTATTGTATGCACGCTAACGCTTCAGGATTTTAGTGCCCAGAGATGGCCCTGTTAAATGTATCGAATTCAATTCCGTGGGTTTTATTTGTTACTTAAATTGCTATTAGGTATTATGTTTATTGACACAGATATGTGCCTGTTTACCGACGTTTAAATTTGTTACCAATACTTACCTATCGCTTGGTGTCGTATTAAACACTAATATAAGAGGACATTATAACTTGATAATTTGAACTTTTGACGTTCGAATAGAGACGTACCTACCTATCTAGGTTACAATTCTGCACCCATTTTAAATTTTCACATGTAGTTATTAGATTAATTTTAAAGTAACTAACCCTATTCGGCCACTTACATTTTTATCGAAAAAGTAGGTACCTAACTACCTACTTCAAATTATATAAAGTACCTACCTAATAGAAAAAAAACCTTTCTATCAAAATAATGCATAAAGCTGACAAAAAATCCCTCGTTCCCGTCTTAACCCAACATGTTACAAAAGGTATTACACATACGTTATTGGTCCGAATGTATTCTTGCGAATTGTTTTATTCATGTATCCTACTCACGTGTGCTGAAGCAAAGGGTTAACAGTAAAATGTGAGAGCAACTCAGAGGACTCGCTAACGAATCTAATTAGGGTTGCTTAGTATCTTTTTCTATTCTTATCTTTAACCTTTTTGTAAAGTTATCTAGAATATTGGTTTGAATGTAAATGCTTTTGGTATTCGGAATTGTCGTGATTTAGGATCTAGAAACTAGAGAAATCGAAGTAGCATAGATTATATTAGATGAGATCATAACAAAAAAGTTGAAAAGGTCAGCCTTATTTACAAACATATTTCCATCCTTGATAATATTGGGCAAGAAATAATACTGTACTATTGGTAGATACTATTGGTAAATTATTTGTCGACATCAGTAATAGTTCAAAAACATGTCCGTTACGCGATTTCAATTTGTAACGTTGGCGAGCTTTACCTTGTTAACAAGAATCTCAAAGTTAAACTTTCATGTGTTAGTAAGGTCATGATGTGCGTTGATAGGTACTTACTTGTACATCTCGTGAAATTGCTCTGAGGGCAA
Source organism: Lerema accius (assembly GCA_001278395.1). Classification (NCBI taxonomy): domain Eukaryota; kingdom Metazoa; phylum Arthropoda; class Insecta; order Lepidoptera; family Hesperiidae; genus Lerema; species Lerema accius. The sequence continues at coordinate 640,433 of LGAG01000447.1, read as the reverse complement.
CTACTTGGTACTACTTTGACTGTAAACATACTTCAAAGACCAAAGTCACATAGTTTTCTATACAGTTTCTCAGACCTTATCTAATAGTTGTAGTTTATAAGTATAGTGAATAGTTAGTAAATACGAGTACAAGTCTAGTGTACCTTTACCCCAGTAATAGTTTGTAGTAGAAGTTATTAGTCAACGAATGAAAGTGGCTTTCTACCCAACTGCGTTAAGATGTTTTTCAAGCATAGTATGTTAAGTAGGTATGCTCCATTTCTTTGGCACGCTTTACAGCCTAAACGGCCTCTCGGATTTTAACATAATGAGGTGTCATTTGATTCGTAGCCATTGTGGGAGTGACATTTAACACTCCAACAGATATTTAACAGACATAGGTATATTTAGGTACTTTTCTATAAGTAGTAGTAATTCTACTAGTCGGCACTAAAAACTTTTTGAAGATCGTTAGAATAAATAGTTCTTTAATTAGGTCACATATTAATGTTCCCGCTCATAAGTTGTAGAATTTCTATTAACATATTTCTATCTACTTTTAGTGGTTTTGCTTTGAAAAATTATATGACAAAATAAAATAATAGTACGGGCGGTATAGTCAATATTGTACTCCTCACGAAAAATTTACCAAGGCTTCTGATTAAGTAACCAGGTAATTATAATAATATAAAAAATATAAGGCTTTTTCGTCCCCGAAGCATAGTTTGAACCTACATTGTAATAAGATTTAATATTATTTCTTACCTAAGTATCGTCACAATATAGAACTTTCTCTGCTACATAAGGACTTTTCTAATGCAGTGTTAGTGAAATGAGGTTTGATAATCCTCTGGGGTAGTGTTTTGAAGATTAACATTCTGAAGTTAACTTAGGCTTTACACTTTATAAAGTTTTGGCTTTCTAGTTACAGTTCTAAGTATTAATTGAGATGAATAAGTACCTACCCTTCTATTAAATCGGTGTTTTTTATTACTTACACAACCAAGAGATTTCTATAACGTTCTCATAGGTTTGTGAAATCAATTAATGGGTGGTTTGGTGTAGTAGTCCCCTTTAAACCTTTTGGGAATTATTTTTTATTTCGGAGTGCTCCCCATACTATACCAATATGTAGGACCCTTCTAACTTCTAGACTAGTGGTTCCTATCCTTTTAAATATCGTTACACTTGTGACCTATGAAGATCTATATTTTACCCCCTCGTTAAAATGTTTTCAAACAAACAATACAAGTAATTTTATTGTGTATTTTTTTATTTTACACCCATAACGGTTCTTTGTTACCCCCTGTAAAATAGCTGATTTACCCCGGGGGTAATTACCTTCAGATTAAGAACCTAGGTCCTAGATCCACTAATTCAATTTTATTCGACGAGAACAGCTAGTTTTTAAGTATTATTCTAAGTACCTAAGGTTTGTAGGAACAAAGTTATATGCATCTATCTAACAATAGGCTCATCCAGTAGTCTCTACTCTGTTCACAATAAAGCCTGGAAATGACGTTTTAAAACGTTTATTTTCTTTTATTTTTACAGTGGGTGTTTCATTTCGTTTTCTTCGTATGGCCTCGTTGCAATGATTGAGGCATTCGTTGTTTTAATACTGTTCGAATACTTTGCTGTATCTGATTGTTATTTTATTACCGTTAAAGGATTTTTTGTTAAGGTTATCTTTTAAAGCAGTCTTTTTTAAGGAGGTAATAACGTACCTTGTGGGTGCTGTGGACTTAAGAGGGGACCAACAAGGGCCTTATCTCCTAGGGAATGGTGAAAGGATTTAATAAGGTGATAATGACACACGACAAAAACGGCTTTGAGTAAAGCTGAAAGTTGTGGTCTTCACGATTTTTATGTTATTACTTTGTAGGCAGCAATTTAAGTAATAATAATAATAAGTTTTGTAAAATGATTCCAAACATAATGTTATTCATATTGGCTAGTTCAGTTAATCCGGTCAGAAATTGTTGACGTGAAATTGATTTTAATACGACTCTGCATCCCCTGATTCCGATGGCTTATGATTTCTTGCATGACTTAGGGAATTTGAATATTTTAATGCTAACCAACCATGGAAATATCACGGCGTTAATATTCATAATTCAAAAGCTTTCTTGACAAATATTAAGAAACATTATTGTTTTTTTACAAATTTTTAATTATTTACCTTACAATATTCTAGGAGTTTCAGTCAAAGCAAGAATAACTTCTTACTAGTAAAGGGTCATTCAAGTATTACATAACGCAATTTCTACGATTTATTTTTATAGTAACAGAGCGTCGATTTTTCGCAGTTTTTAGCACTTGTAACTACAATTTGAAATTTTAAGGATTCATTAGCACCTAAAAAATAAAAAAAAACCTGTTATTTTGGTGGAAAATGGGAGCCATTTTGTAGTATTTTTTGTGCTCAACAAAACGTGCTTTCATCTAAAAAAAACGTTGTGACAGTTTCAAAAAATGTAACGAAATTGAGCGTGCCCTCCATTTGTTAAATTTATTGAGTTATTTTTCATTATCCTCTGCCCCAGTTTCGCTGCCAAGTGCCTGTCAATATGAAATTTGCAAGCGATCTAATTCTATCAATACTTCATTACGTTTGCTGAAATGTACTCGGGACTCTTAACTTTATTCTGGGACAGAAATGTTAGTCAAATGGGAAACTCATTTTAAATTGCTATTATACCTTCTTATTTGTATCGTTTTAACCTTAACCAACTAGCGAGTGCTTTCTGCCTAGTAGGTAGGTACCTCAGTATACCTACCTCGTTTTTTTCGTCGTGATTTAAAAGGTAAAAGGAACCTACTTGTTTAGACGTTGCTTTTAAAACAAAGGTAATAGTAACGAATGGGAAGAACAGGAAATGTTTTTCTTTAAAACATTAGTTTAAAAACTTCATCTGGGTATGTGAACTCTGTCTTGAGTAAGGAAGACTGAAGGAGTTGACTTTTGAACTAAGTGAATTAAAGTTGAGTTTTGGACTGAAAATATGACTCAAATTTCAGTATACTGTTATTAGAACTTGCACCTAGTTTCTACTCTTTATAAATATAAAGTGGTTTCAACAGTTAGGATTTGATGGAATATGTGAGTAACCTGTGATAGCTTAGTGGTTTTAACGTTTATATCGCGTTTGCTATTTTTTTTTCGTTAAGGTAACATTCCTATCTTATCTAGTAAACTAAAACTATTTGTGGAAGCCGGCGAACGCTTAGTAGAGTAAGTAATATATAACCCCTATTGTTAGCAAAACTAAGCAAAACTCTAACTTAGGTACTAAGATTTACTTCAAAATAAGCGGAGAGACCCCTTTCCCTCGGAGCATAATGTAAACGTTAAGATTACACTATAACAATGGAACACACTATAATATCTAGGTCTAAGAATCGTATGAATAATGAAATCTATTATTTTACATAAATTTTATTAATCGCACGTTGACGAGACAATAAAATTATTGGTGATTTATATAGGTAGGTACTAGGCAATAAAACACAACTAACTGATGGCTGGAGATTTATTAAGTGTTGCCAACAAAATATAATAACTAAATCTCGAGAAGAAATATACACAAAAGCTGTGCATAGTTTGGAAATTATATACTAAGGTACCAACAGAGCCATAAAAAGAATAGACAGAGCGGTCGTATACAATTGCGACTAAATACGACGCACGAGAAGTGACGAACAAAAATCTGTGATTCGCTCGCCGTATACTACCGAGCGGCCGGCTTCAGATAGATATCCGAGCGGCTTCATATTTACGTTTGTCACTTTTCGGCTGGATGGCTCCGTCTATTCTTTTCGATGGGTCTGTGCTAGGTACCTACCTACGTTTGAATATAATTTACCGATATCCGTATATTTGTTATACATATTTTGACAACGCTGTACTTGACATGTAATTTATTCGTTTAATTAACTATGGATCAACCATGAGATGTAATCTGAGTTACTTATATACCGATGTCTTATTATATGTTAAAAATATAAATGTTCTAAGCTTGTTTATCTTGCTTTTTATTGGATTTTCATGACGGATTAAAAAAGTTTTGGCGTTGTTTATCTTAAATTAGAGTTAGACAAGCTCTTTCGAAGCAAAGGTTCTTTTGTAACTTAATATTCTCTTACAAAATGCAAATGAAAAATGAATAATGAATGCAAAAATGTTGAAGAAAAAAATTTGAAAATAATCTTCATCAACTTCATACCCGAATCATTTTGTCTTTTTAGTTGGTTTCATTATAAACGTAACGGAGACTTTAAAAGTGAAAAGAATATCTGGCGTATCTGTTCGGATGCCTTCCACATCAGCTCTCGTCTTTACATTGATCGATGCCCAGGTAAATGGTATGTTGTAGGGAAAATTGTCTAAGTAAATCCTCAAATTTTTGAAATGGTGATGTCCCTGAAAATAATATTAAATTAAGAATAAAAAAACTCTCAACACATTTTGTCATCAAACGAACCTAAAAAAACTTTCGATAAAGTCTCCAATATTCTTTTTCAGTGCGCTTTTTTTTTTGAGACCCCACTACAGTATATTTGCAGACATTCGGTTATTCGTCCCCACTCTCAGGCGAGAGTTGGAGGTTCTACAACTTTTAAACGGCTTAACTGATTTTTATCAGCCATATTGTATAAGAATACAAAAAAAAATCGTTTCCCGAACAAAGTTTTGAGTTTACAAAAACATTTTGAAATTAAAATATAAAAATTGGTTAAAATTCTTTCGTGATCGGGAATCGCATTCAACTCATTATAATTTAAGCAGAGATCGACAGTTTTCTGTGAGATTTAGTTTTACATTTTATAAAGATGACAGGGGAAAAACTAAGATTTTGCCTAAAATGTCCAGGGATCGCGATAGTTTTGTTCGCGGACAGCAATTTAGGTGATGGCGGTTAGAAATTAAATTCTACAATGTTACCAATGGGTTGACGACAGTAACATAGGTATTTACCATTTTAAACGGACACGTCCATCCCGCAGGTAGCTGTTTTGCGTACATTTGGCCCAGATACGGTTCATTGTAAAAAAAATCGCACAATTTTATTGATGTTTGAATTGGCGTGGGTTGCCAACCACTGCCGAGATATTCAAATAATCGATAATTAATCTGCAACCACAAAAGTAATGAAATAGTTAATAGTAAAATTGGCTGAGTTGAGAAGACCAGTATTTGTGTTGAATCAATAGAACCGCCAGTCACGTCTTTTTGTTCAGGTTTGAGTTTCTTTAGGGAGATGGGAGAAGATTATAACCCGGAAGTAGAGATGGAATGTAAAAATAGAAGAAGCAAAATACGGTGTAATAATAACTCGTGTACAACTCCTGTTCTTACCGTCTATCACAGTTATTGTGCAGATTACTACTTATCTAATAATGTTCCGATGCTAAATTTTATATGAATTTATAAAAAAATCGTTGAAATTATTTGAATCGATACTCTTTTCTAATTACCGTAACGTTGTTTCCAAAACCAGACAGAGCGTCAAATATCAAATTAATATAGTATGGGCTATTTCGACTCTGCTTTCGTATATCAAGTTTCATATACGATATATACGATTTATTGTAGAACTCCATTATTGGCTTCTCTGGAATCACCTCTATAGCCTGAAAATTCAAAGGGTTTTTTAAATTATACGCTCACAATAATTATTCAGGTTATAAAATAAATAAATTCAAGGTTTACCCAACCCAGCCATTGATTAACGTAAAGGAAACAAAAAATAGTCGCAAAAAATATTTTTTGCATTGTAGCGATCGTTTAAAACTTATGGACATATGAAACTAAATGATAAAATTATTTATTCTTTATAAACGGTTTTGGCGATCGGTAGTGTCGAATTTTTAATAACAACATCGATTATGATTTACAATCGCATGTCCTAATTATTTTGTTATAAGGTAAGGTGGAGTAAGACTAACACACGGGGCAAGACTCACACTGTCTATTATCTCGATATGCACTTGAAGAAATGACATGTGTATGTTGTAGCCGGGATCATTTACGTTTGTTCTATCTTACAGACTGGAAGAATTTCGTATTTAAGCTATACGTATCGAGATAATAGACAGTGTTAGTCTTGCCCCGTGTGTTAGTCTTACCCCACCTTACCTTATAGTACCTACCTAATGTTATTCTCCGCAAACATTCAACGATAATAATTATTAAAGAAGACGTTGTTCAATACAAAATATATTATGGTTAAGTTAAAAAAAGAAAAAAAATAAACGATCGTAATTCCATACATTATGTTTTAAAAAATATTGTGTACATACAGGTGTTCTATAATTAATGGTCCAAAGGTGCTTGTCCTTAGCTGATCTCTTGATTTATTGATTTTTGGGGTCTAAAAATCGATTTATCATGGTTTTATTTGCAGAAGAATGCGTTTTCATGTAGTATTTAAATGATTTTGAACATAATGGTGGCGACATCTAGTTCAATGTATATAAAAAATGTGAACTAATTTGAAGAATTAATGTAATTTTTGACCTCAACAACTTTTGACTTGACAACGTTTTCCACCATTCTATTTTAATTCTTCGTGGCCAGCATCTTAGTTTGATTTAAAGCAGATTGTTATTATAAATTATAATAATCGTTATTGCTATGAATTATATTTCTTATAAGTACCTACATTATGAGTATGTTCCAAACAATGGGTGGTACCTAGTCGTTGTACCATTACAATTCCATAAAAAGGATAAAATAAAAAACAAAATTAAAAATTTTGGAAATACCCACGACGAATGAAAACAGTGTAATCGGAAAAGAAAGAAATGAAATTTTAAAATTCCCTGATTTAGGGAATATAATTATTAAACCAAGAAAATCCGACGGAGGCTGCCTTTACCTGCCGTGAGTTGAATTTATGAGAATAGATATCATATTGGGTACATCAGAAACGCAATTATGTAAAAGTCACTGCCAATTTTAAAAGGCATTCCTCGGGGTATTTTTTTGGTTTAATAATTATATTCCCTGAGTCGGGGGACTTTAAAATTTTATTTCTTTCTTTTTCGATTATACTGTTTTCATTCGTCGTGTGTATTTTTCAAAAATTTTAATTTTGTTTTTTATATCGACAACATTTTAATATATGCTCGTAACTAGTCTATTTAGTTAACT